>QTSX02005132.1:0-198509 GCA_014839935.2 Entomophthora muscae
AGCTTCTAAATATATAATGATAATTAATAAATCTTAAATAATAAGTTATAGAATATAAAAAAAGTTGGACACACTAAGCCTTTAAATGATTGGCTGTTTGGCTAGGCACACGGGGATGAAAAAATCAGTATGGCCATAGAATTTGGCCATAGTCTCAGCTGGAAGGGTGTGGATCCCGTCCTGCAGCAAATAAAAATAGGTCTTTGGTCCCAGTTAGGGTCCCACACTTTACGACTTGCTTGAGCCACCCAAAAACTTTTTCAATGGGATTTAGGAAGAATGAATAAGCAGGGAGAAAGAGAAGGCACAAATTTGCTGTGGCCAATAGACAGGGGCCCACTGCAACGCTGGTTTCAATCATTGGGAATTCTATAAGAATAGTGGCCACCTTGTGGAGACCAACATTATCCAGCACAATTACATTGGTGAAGCCCAGGCTTGTGCACCTCAGGTGCTCCTGGACCAATTGGATGATTTCTAGAAAGGTACGGCTGTTGTGGGAGCCTAGTATAATTTGATAGAGCTTGACCCCTTTGGACCAAAGAGAGCCACCATTGAATATGCTGTGGCGCAGACTGCAGCATGCCAAGCAACCCTGTCATTTGAGCCTTTGGGGACATACCCATATACATTGCGCATAGACAAGGCAAATGCTAATTCATCAATATAGTAAAATTTGACTGTCCCCTTGTCTTTGAGGGCAGTGTACGCCTCTGCGTATTTTTCTGGACATCAATGTTAGAAGGACTGTTTCTATTGTAGGGGGATACCCTGAGTTTTCTTTTTCAGGAAAAGCACATTCTTTTCACCAGATGGTAGTAAAAGGAAATTGAGGCCCCAACCCCAAAAGTAGATTTTACCATGGCCTGTATATTTGCAAGCTCAAGATGGCAGTCCTGGGTTATCCACTGGTAGATTGCCCATTTGTGCTCCTTGGTGAGCATGGTTGACACACACAAGAATTTCTCCGCAGCAAGGAACCAGTCAGTATCAATGAACTTGTTGAAGGTCTTTGAGGCGTACTTGGGATCCACCCCAACAAGAGCCACAGCTGCCTTGTAATCACCAGATTCACGCATTAGCTTGAGCAGGATGATGTGTTTGATATCTGGAATGCGCTTCTGGGCGGGCTTAGCGGGAGTAGTTGAAATGGGATCCTGCTCAGGGACTGGCTTGCAAGGCATAGGTACCTTGGTATAGAACGCAGCAAATTTCTTTAACACTAACTGTCCCTCATCAGTTCTGAAGAAATCAGTCCTTGTCCTCTTCCTGATTGCCATCACTGATGTAGGGCCCGTAGCTAGTATCAAGTACAGGCTTCACCTTCTCCAGCATGGCTGACAGGGCAGACTCTTGCCAGTACACAACGTCAAACACACACAAAGTAAGTTCTACCTCCTTGTTTCTAACTTTCTTGGTGAAGGTAACCTTGGTGGGCTTCTGGGTCAGCTTGGGGACCCAAGGGTTGATGCTCCTCACCCTAGAAGCTTGTGCTCCTTGAACTGGCTGTGTCAGTGCAGCATCACTATTGAACTCTCCTCTCCCATCTCCTTCCTGAGTAGGCATTTGGGTTGCACTAACTCTGTTCTTTGACCCATGGGGCAACCACAACTGCGGCACACAACAGGTGCATTGGTACTCTGTTGTTATGTTCCTTTCATTTTGAGAATTTAGTAAAATACTAAATAAATTTTAATTAAGTTACTCTTAATTTTGATTTTTGCTTTTATCTGAATATGAATCTTTAATTAATATTTTTCCCACCCAATATCCCAATTATAGATTTTTTATTTCTTAATTAATTGTTTTTGGTTTTAAAATGCCCATTTTAGAATACTCAAAAAGAATTCACCCATTTTCATAGATTTTAATGCTAAATTCAAATGCCTAATACAATATTTTTAAAATTTGTGTTTCAGATTGTGTGCCCTATTTTAGATACCTTGGTATCATTCTTGATTACAATCCATTGCACACAACATTTGAGTGATTTTTCTTACATAGTGAGTTAATATTGTGTTTTGTTTTTGGGTTGAGTTTTGACTCACTGTGCTTGGGTGTATTTTTTCACCAATTGACATAGTAAACATATGTACACCAAAGGTCAAATCACACCATTTTGTTTGTGAATCAATGTATTTTGGATTTTATTTTGAAAATTTTTGCTTTGCGCGTGAGCACTTCTTTGCTGTGTTGACCCATTTTGTCCATTAACGCCAAAAATACCTGTTAACAGAGTGTATATGTTAACCTAATAGTTGGATTTTGTTCAAATCTGAAATCATTTTGCTTAAATCTGGGGTATTTTTGGTTGTTGCCATAGCTTTTAAAACCACTGTAGTTTATTTTATTAAATATTATTTTTCACTCAGCTAAGTTGCCCGCAAATGTGATTTGAAATTTGGACCAAGGATTTGACAATCATGCATTTTTACGTTTTGGTTCTGAATTTACAGTAATTAGTATAATAAGTTAAGAAAAAGTATGTTATACTTGGACAAAGCATCTCACTTATAATACTCAGTGTGGGTTGCTATATACAAAAATGTTATGGAATATTGATATCAATTTAATATTATGTACTTAAAGCTAATAAAAAATTTAATAATTATATTCAATGATAATTTTTTTATTAATAAATTTAAAAGCATATATGTGTTTTGGGAATGATTTTATTGGTATAAAAAAGGTTGAGATAAGCAAAAAAAACATGGGGAATTAGAAGAACTAATTAATGAGTTGGATGTGGCAGTGGCCAAGATCAAAGAGATTAATTAAAAGGTGAAGGACAAGCTCAAAAAGGTGGTGCTAGAAGGGGAAAAATTAAACAAACTTATGGTAAAGGCGTTAAAGAGCAAGATACCTGTCGTAAAGTGATTGATTGTAAACTAGCTGTCACTGCACTTACACATTGATCCATTAAGCTCAGTGAACCAAAGGACTATGGTAATTTTGCTCCGGATGTTAACTAGTCCAAATAATCAACCAAGTTGTACTCTGAGTTCAGATTAACTAATGATTATCTGATCATTAGTTTAATATTGGGCTAAGTAATAGAGGAAACTGGGCTGTAACTAGAGAATCCTGTTGTTCTGTGACTCTCATTAATCCCTTCTTTTACTATATAACTCTCTCCTTGATTGATTAAATAAAGATCAAATTACATAAACTTATACTTATTATACACATAAGGCTGAAGGATTTATATTAGATTAATCTTTAGTAACACATAAGTTCATATTCAAGTTAAGCAATAGTAGCTATCAACCAACCAATAGCTGAAGTTACAACAATACCTAATACAGTGGAAAAACTTGTATCCAGGCTCCTAAACTTTCAGAAAGATTTTTTTCAGACCTGCAGTTCAAGACACAGGGGTTATTAACTGTGGAGGTGTGGGAAAAAGATCCAGAGATGTTTGAGCAATTAAAAGGTAAGAAACAGAAACCAACACAAGATGACCAGCAACCTGCAAGTGAGAAGACACATGAAGAATCCCCTGTCAAGGGAAAAACAGGTAAATATATAAAAGAAGGTAAATGTTTTTAAATAAATAAAAAGATTATACTAACTTTTTATCTAGATGAGCTCAAAGGCGCACTACAACAATTCCTGAAACCACATGTGACTGAGACCTTTTACAGCAACTACATTCCCCATATTGGCTGTCAGCTGGTTCTGACACCAGCTGTCTAATATGAAATGTTATACAAATTAAATAAAACTTACCCTATCAACAAAAAAAGGCTTTCTAAAATCCAACCAAAACAGAAGTCACTGAATGGCGGGTTGCAGTTCTGGCCATGGCCCCAAAGATCCACCTTGACCAATATGTTCTGTCCCCAACTTCTGCAAGCTATTTATCCTCCTTTTCTGGGAATCCATCAACAATATGCTGTATCACAACTTACCCAAAATAGAGGAAGGAAAAGGAGAAGCCAGGCTCTGTTTTCTGCCCAAGTACACAATATTACACTCCTATTTTTTAAAAAAGAAAAATATCCAGTCTTACAGTAGTTTTCAAACCTGTTGAGATAAATTTATATTAGTCAGTTTAGAACGCATGAATTCAGTCTAAAAACAAAATAAAAAATTAAGGAATTTATATTAAATTACAATAGATTTGGATCCACTTTGATTTTATTTTTAGACTGAGTTTATGCGTTCTAAACTGACTAATATATGTTTATCTCAACAGGGTTGAAAACCACTGTTCCAACAGTTTCTCTGCTGTCCTGACCTGTGTTGTGGGCATCCTTGGAGACTTCAGGGCTTTCTGGTGCTCTGACAAGACTGAAATCACACTGGCCATGGAAACCCCTTTGAAACAACCTCCCTAAAAAATAAAATAAGTACCCTATAAAATAAGTTTTGTGAGTTCTTGGCTCTGTTTGCAGGGAATAGTCTTCACTTAATTGTTTACCTAGATCTTTTAAAATGATGGGGATTAAAGCAGAGGCTTGTAAAAAATTAGCATTACAATTAAACTGGACAAATTTTGACAATATCTAGATAAAAAAAGGATTGTGCCTGGTTATAGCTCAATTGAGCATGTTTTAAGATGTAGTTATTCTTGCTGCCACCTATGGAATGTCAGATCCACCAGAAAAGCTCCTCTTGTCCAATTGTATCATAGTGATGTCATATTCAAGTTACTGCAAGCTATAAAGTATGAGAGCCATGTCAACCTACGTCCTAGCCATAGAAATAACCACTTTAATTCAAAAACAAGTCCTAGAGTTCTACAAATCCAACCCCCAATAAATATCATCCTATTCTATTCAAATATCATTATAGTTATATATATTTCTCATTAAAATCTCCCATTTTACCAGAAAATTATCTCAAACCTAATAAGTATATGTTAAATTTATAAAATTTCCAGTTGATAATTCTTCTTTGCTTTGTTAATTTTTGTTATATCTGACAGTATAAATGCAGAATTATAAAAAGTACATTGATGAATTTACTATTAAAAAAGTAAAAATAATAAAACATACTGTAGCTTCCAAACCTGTTGAGATAAATGTATAGTATTCAGTTTAGAGTACATGGGTTCAGTCACAAATCATGTTTCAACTGATACCAGTTGAAGGTCAATTTACTCAATAAAGCTTCCATTTATCTAGGGCCAGAAAACAAAAATAGTCAATCTTACAACAAAAATAGGGTCCAGTACTGAATTCCAAAAATGAGATAGCAATCACATGGAACTAAAATTCATAACACACAATCCAGTCACTTACTGAATCATTCTACATAAAATTTGATTATGAGTGTGTGGCAAATATGACAAAAATAGAGACCATATGAGGTTCAGCCACAAAAGTGATGAAATCAAACACAACACAATTCATTTTTTTTGAAAATATTTTTTTTGGGACTCAAATTGGAAATAGTGGATTTCATGAGTGGATCCACCAAAATCTATTCAGGAAACTACAGCATTATCTTCAATGTACATGCTTCTAAATTTGAACATTTATGTCTGAGAGAATTTCTCAAATAGGAGTACTTATTTAAATAAAATTAGGTTTCTAGATATGTTTTTTGATTTTATGTTTTAATAGAATTTTTATTGCTTTGTATTAGTATGGGCTTTTCAAGTGAAAGTAACACTTAATGAAATAAGCCTGTTGAAAATAGATGATGTCTTTGTTTGAAAATTGGCATGCCAACTTGCAAACAAAGACATGTCCTATTTTCACCAGGCTTATTTCATTAAGTTAACCTGGGTTCAATAACTGAGGTGTGTCTGATCTGAGCCAAGCACAAAGACACCACATGTACACCCATTCTGATTGGCTCTGTTGTTGGGATGTGTCCATTTTTGTATAAAAATAAAATAAAATTAAAACAGTTTATCTATATAATTAATTTATTTTAATTTTATCTCTCCATATATAGTAGCATGAAACCTTTTATTCACTACTGTTTATTTCAATTTAGATTTTTAGATTTCTATATCAATTATTTTTGGTTGTAAATGTGCACTGTCAATCATGAGTTTGGATAATTTTGATATTTTTATTGATTCTAATCCCAAAACAGACACTCAAAATATTTATTTCTTTTTTGTAGTCTAGATTGCATTCTTAATTAGGATGATCTGGTAACAGTATTATAGATATATTCATGCATTTTGATATTTGATATTTATGTTGCCTGTTTTAATTGCTATTGAGGCTTGTTGTTTGGATCAAGTTTGTAACTTTTTTGACTGAGTTTCATGTGTTCACCAAAAACATAGTAAAAATAGTAGATGTATTCTGTGACTGAAACTCATGTGTTCTAGTTTTTGATATACTTGTTGTTGACTTGTTAAGCATTTGTCCCCAGTTTGAATAGGCTATTGTATGATTAGACTTTTACGCCAAATAGTGCTCATTTTCTATGAAATTAGTTTTGTGACTGAACCCATGCATTCTAAACTGACTAATATACATTTATCTCAACAGGTTTGAAAACTACTATATAAGAGAAGCCGCCTATTTAATTGATTGGCTGTTTGGCAAGGCACATATGAATAAACAAATCAGCTTGACCATAGAATTTAGCCACAGTCTCAGTTGAAGGGTATGGATACCAAAATGTAGCAAATTAAACATATCATTAGGCCAGATGACATCCCTCACTTGACAACTTTCTTGAGCCACCCAAAGACCTCCTCAATTAGATTCAGGAATGATTAATAGGCAGGAAGGAATAATAAGACCATAGGCACTACAGCCAATTGCTGCAAGCCCATTTTCACGCCCATCTCAATCATTAAGAATTCCTCAAGAATAATAGCTACCTTGTGGAGCCTAACATTATCCAGCACAATGATGTTGATGAACCCTGAGCTAGTGATTTTGAGGTGCTCCTGAACCAATCAGAGAAACTGGAGAAATTTATTGCTGTTGTAAAAACCCTTGATCATTTGATACAGCCCAATACCAAGAAGATCAAGAAGCGCCATCATCAATAAGGGAACAGCAAAAATAGCCGCATGCTGGGATATACCTTCCTTGGTGCCCTTGGGCACATAGACATGGGCATTGTGCATGGATACACAAAGGACAATTTGTTGATATAGTAAAACTTTACCATGCCTTTTTCCTTTAAGAGCAGCAACTGTCTTGGCATATTTTTATTGGTACTCAATATTCATTGGGCTATTCCTTTTGTATGGAGAAACCCCAAGTTTTTTTCATGATAATTGTAAGCTCTTAACTGTACAATAGCAAGTCAAAGTTGAAGCCTCAATTACAAAAACAGTATTAACCATTGACTGTATATTTTCCAGTTCAAGATGGTAATTCTGGTTGCTCCACTGACAGATGGCACATTTGTGCTCCTTAACCAATAGGGCTGGCTTGTGCTGGGATTTTTATGAAAGGAGAACAGCACCCTGTTTTCAAGAACATACTATGGAGACAATGAGAAGATTTTGCCAAAATACCAACAATTTCTGCAATATTCTTGTAGTCCTGTGTCTCCTTAATGAGCCTGATAAAGGTCTTGTGGGTGAAGTTGGGGATGCCAGTGTATTTGGGAGTTTTGTGTTGGGAAGCAACTCTTTGGGCTCTTCCAAGATACATGGCATAGGCAAATGGCTGTATAACACAGCAACCTTTTTGAGTAACTTTTAATTATCTGTGGTTTGATAATACTGTGGCTCTTTTTCATCATCTTGCCCTTTGCCATCACTCACATAAGGCTCATGGGTGGTATTCAGAACAGGCTTTACACCATATATAAGACTGGTCATAATATCATCACAGTGGTATACAGGGTCATATACCAAGGACACTCTCTTGGTGGTGACAAAATTTAATGTTCTGGTGGTGGTGAACTTTGTGTGTTTTCTGATCAGCTTTGGTACTCTTGGATTGATGCCAGCTGCTCTTTCAGTCTGAATTCCTTGGGTTTGTTCTTGTGTTTGTGTGGTCTTGGTTTCATCATATTCTTCAACACAGCTCCTGCTGTCCACCTTCTGGAATACAGCCACTCTGTTCCTTGACCCATGATGGTGTCCACACCCACAGTGTACACGTTTGGATCCTTGGCTCTGTTGGTGCAATATGTCCATTTTGGTATAAAAATTAAATAAAATTGGTTTAACTATATGATTTATCTATTTTAACTTTTATTTTCTAAATTTAGTAGCATGAAAGCTTATATTCACTACTGTTTATTTCATATTAGGTTTTAAATTTCTACATTATTTATTTTTGATTGTAAATGTGCACTTTTAACTGTATGTATTGATAAATCTGATTTTTTATAATTTAATCCCAAAACAGTCACTTAGACATTTATTTTATTTTTGTATTCTAGATTGTATTCTTAATTAGGACTAGCTGGTAACAGTATTATAGATTCACTCATTTGTTTTGATATTTAATATTTTTGTTGTACGTTTCAATTGCTATTATGGTTTGTTGTTGGATTGAGTTTTTAACTTTTGTGACTGAGTTTGATGTGCCCTTAAAAAATAGTAAATATAGTAGCTTTGTTCTGTGACTAAAACTGGTGCAATACACCATCTCAAAAACACCATATCAAAAGAATTTTGAGATGGTGTCAGGATTTACATTAGTGAAATTAAAAAAAACTTAGTAAAAATTATTAAATAGTTAATTTTTATATATTGAATTCTAATACAGCATCTCAAAAAACTGTATTACAAAAACACTATCTCAAATCAAAATAAAAAGAGTGTTGTCAAATTAAGGTTACCAAAACTTGATGAATTCAACTGCATAACTACCCATCTTTAAGCGCCGCCTTGCTGCCTTAAAAAAACAGAAAGCACCACCTTGCAAATATCTTTTACGCTGCAGTGGTGCCTTACTTTTAAGTTTAGCACTGCGGCGGCACTAGATTTGAATCCCCAACATACAAACTCTAATAATCAATAATATTTCTATAAGCACTAAATTTAGAAGATAACTACAATAATTAAAAGCTTAATATAATAAAAAATAAGAACTAAAAATAATAGAAACAATAAAAAAGAGGATAGGCAAAGCAAGTTTATTGCAATAAAAAGCAGGCTGGGTGGGATTAGTCCCTTGTGTTGCAGGTGCCTCCATGCTTCTGAGCAGAAGATGTGGCAGGAGGAGAGGACTGACAGTTAGTGGGGCAGAAATGTTTGGTGGAGAGCTTAATAGTGATTACTGGGCGCTCATGGGTGGGGATTGTATAGCAGTTGTTGTCCAGGCGCTGGCGCATGTGGGCCAGGATCACCAGCATTTGGGCCCAGGCCAACTGGAAGCTGCAGGACATTGATGACCAGTTGCAGAGGGGAAGGCAGATCTAACTGACTGGCACCAAACAGCCCCAGCCACCACAAGCAGAGAAATCAGCACATATGGTGAAGAAGTCCATCAACACATCTTTCATTTAGGAATAGGATAGAGGTAGGGAGACGCTGTTACGGTAGAAAATCAAATGGAAGGAATAGTGTGCCCTCATAAAACCCAAAATCAGCAAAAAACTGCAGCCAAACCCTTGAAAGAAATTGATGAGTTGAACACCATCAGAGACAAAAAATGGGTCAAAGCTGGGGTTGCTCAAATAGCCCTCAAAAATCTGGACCTACCTTATTTTTCCCCAAATAATTATGACAAGAAAATTACACGTTATATGCTATTTGGAGATGGCTGTGCTTGACCTGTTGGTTGCCAAATTTTTTCCAAATTATGACATCATTGACTCAAATTCCAATGCAGGACCACCAACTGCTGAAAATATTCTTGCCAGCCAATCATAAGCTGCATAATCCCCCCTGCCCCATCCTGAACTCCCTTAAGACTTCCTCATTTCCCCTCTAGAAACTTGTTTCTAGATAGCTTATTATCACTCAAATAAAAGAAAGTCTTCCCAAAAAATGTTTGCTCATCTGGGACTGTTTGCCCCTGTCTTAGAGAAACTAGCCTCTGTCATGTTCAAGGTTGCCATCAATTCCATGTCAGCTTCCTGGCCCGCTCTTTAAACGTTGACACCTCCAGATTCATCTTCTAATTTGCCCCTACAAATAACTCTGTCTGGGAAATTTTGTTATCCATCTTCTGCTACACCAATGCTGGCTCCAAAATGTTGACGCCGTCTTCCAGAATTGGTATCCTGTTGCTCAAGCAACTCACAATTTGTCTTTTATACCCTCATTGTTTGTCCTTGAATCATGAAGCTTACCACTTTACTTTAACAGACGCAGAGCTGGTAAGCCAAGGAGCAGTAATGTTCCAAGCAACAACCAGTGTACCTGGGCTGGCCAGGCTGGCAACTCTCATGAGGATACCATATAAAGTGGCAAGTTGCAGCAGCCAGAGGAAGGTACAGGGAAGAATTACCAGTGGTAACAGCTTGAAAAAACACCTTAAATGTGGCAGAGAAGCGGTGATTGGTATTGGCTTGGACAGGCAAGTCAAGGTTTGATAGAAGGAGGGGTTGGCAACAAGCTCAAGAGCCCAAACCTGAGCTACCTCCTCAATATACTCATTGCGGATGGCAATGGTATGAGCATGCTGGGCGGATATCTCACTGGGGGCTAAGGTAGCCAACTGCAGCCCTAGACTCACCTCAGCAGCCAAACAGGAGGCATCATATTGGCTGTGGTATAACTTCCCTTTCTGAATTGGGGTCATCACATCCTCATCAGAATGCAGAGCCTGTAAAAAGCTGTACATTTTCTCCTCATGGTGGCAGATCCCAAACTTGCTAAGAAGGTTGGGGTAGCCCACCACCACATTGTCAGAGTTGCAGCGGGCGCAGAGCATGGTGGATGGGGTAGGGGGAGGCGCGCCAGTAGAAGGAAGGCGTTGAGGAAAGGGGTGCTGAGCACCAGAAGGATTGCCACTGGGGGGTGCACTACTGACAGGAAGAGGCTCCTCAAACATAGAGTCCTCATCAGAGAAATCTCCAGCACTGGAATTTGGTGCAGTACTACACTCAGAGCCAGCCACAGTAGTCACACAGTCCTGTTTGCAAAACTGGGAGTCACTAGCCCAAAGTTAATTCAAGAAACCAATACTTACTGAGCGCAGCATTTTTCAAAAGGCGTTATGTTCTGCTTTATCCATTAAAGCCATTATCAAGGATCTGGATGTACAAGTATTCTGGCTACTGCCAACTCACTTAACATCCAGTCATTGCCTAATTTGGTGCCCTCCCAATATACAGTTTGACATACCAGAAATGGCAACTAAGCAATATCACCTGACTGTCCAAGTATCCAGTGACTTGAACCCACCCTGCACATAACCAACCCCTAGGTTTAATCCAACTAAATCTCTGCCACAGCTAAAGCTATATAATTCTAAAGTATTATCCAATAAAAGATACTTCTCTTCTCTCTCAATTCCATATTTGAAGCTTCCCCAAAAGGCGCTCCTTATCACTGGTAGCAGCTACGGTTTTTTGACCACACCCATGAAAGAGAAAATGACTGACCAAAACTCGCCCACCTTTGCTCACATACTCAACCAGGCCACATCCCAGGGGACCTGGAAAACGTACTTCCGCGCCCACAACATCAACAAAGATATACCTAGTGAATGCACTGTATTTGAAGGGCTGGTCATGCCCAAAGCATGCACCAAGATAATTCAATACTGTTGCTCTCTTCAACCACAAAAAAATGCATAACCACCTATCACAGGTGAAGTTACCAACACCAAATACATTGGTATCTACAAGTTCTTTGATAAAAACAAAGAAAACGGCATCAACTGGCTAGACTACTCAGCCGCTAAACTCTGCGCAAACCGCATTCCCTACAAAAAAAGGGTTGAGGAAGCCAGCAAGTGCCTGTAAAAGGCCACAGCTAACTATTTCCCTACCTGTGTTGGCTCACAAACTGACAACCAGCTTGACAACTGGGAAGAGTTCAAAGTGGACATCACGCACAATTTCTGCATCACTGAATCCCTTCAAGACATTGCAATACAGCTCAGCAATCTTCTTCAGAAGACCACTATCACAGCTTACGTCAATGAATTTAAGGAAATACATCACAAAACCCAAAATCCAGTGCAAGCTGACAACATACACACCAGAGCCTCATTCATTAACAGAATGAGACCCTATGTTGCTGCCCTCATACGTCCAGAGGCTAACACCTCCATGCCTGCGCTCATTGCAGAAGCCAAACGCACAGAAAAACGTGCAAACATGGAATAGGCTGCACACAACAGCAATTGCTCTTCAAACGGCAATGGCAGAGAAAACTCCAACTTCAACAAACGCCAAAACACCAATCATAGCAACAACAACTCCAATTGCAACAATGGCAATCACAGCCAAAGCACAAACTGCTCCTGTCCCAAGAAGGAGGACACTGCCAAAGTTAACAATGCTGAGACAGCAACCCACTATGAATCTGACCCCACATTCTCTGACCTCAAAGGTCTCAAACAGAGAAACAGGGAAAAGAAGAGGGGGAACAGGCTTAAGTGCCCCTGTCTCCCCCAACTTGACAAGAAACTGTACCAAGGCACAAACTTTGCTGCTTGCATCACACGTGTCATGCAATCCTCCATTTTTATGAGCGTAAAAATTAAAGATCACTCACAACTTCTTGTCTACCCATGCACTTAAAAATCACATACACATAAAATTTTATTTGACTCTGGTGCTCAACACACTATGGTAAGCAAAATTTGTAACCAAGTACAAAATACCAGTTGTCAAATCCAACTTCAAATACACCAGAATGGCAGATAAATCAAAGGTTTTACTTGAAGGCAAAACAACTCACTTCAGAATTGACCTCCAAGGCATACAAACGTCCATCAAAGGGATTATCATGAACAACATAAACTATGAAATTTTAGCAGGCATGGACTGGTTCACCCAAGTGAACCCCAGTGTATGTTGGAAAACAAAAACCATGACCAACAAACGCCATGGAGTCAATTTTAATATCCTCAAAGAACCCAACAATCTCATTCTAAGAGACACAGTATTTGTTCAGGTCATAAACCAAGACAACTCAGAACTTCTAACTAAAGATAGTAACCTCCAAATAATGAAGTATACCAAATTTAATAATTGCAAATAACCAAAATTCAATGCCCAGAACTTGCGGCACTCCTAAATGAATACACTCATGTATTCAAGGAAGAGCTCACAGAGTTACCACCCAAAAGGGAGGTCAAACATGGCATTGACCTGTGTAAATCTATGCCTAAACCTGCACCTCTCTACATACTCTTCCCCATGGAGACCCAAATCCTCAAGACTCACATTGAGGACAACCTAGCCAAAGGATTCATTTGCCCGTCTGAATCCCTGTGGGGGCAGCAGTGTTCTTTGTAAAGAAAAAGGAAGGCACTCTTTGTCTAGTAACAGACTACAGAACACTAAATGCAAGCACAGTAAAGAATAAATATCCCCTTCCATTCATAGAGGATCTGTTTGCAAGACTCTCTGGAGCCAAATTCTTCTCTAAAATTGACCTCACCTCAGGTTATAACTAAGTCAAAGTAAAGGGAAAAGACATACTAAAAACTGTGTTCCATACACAAAATGGATCCTTTGAATGTAGAGTAATGAACTATGGGATGACACCTAACTTTCACAGCTTAGCTCCACTTTTTGGAATTTAAGCATTAATAAAGCAATCAAAACACATAAGATTCTAAGCTTACTATAGGCTTTTATTATAGGTAAGAAAGGTATGGCAACCAACAACTCCAGATCCTGGGCCAAGGTGGTCCAAGGCCAGCAACTCCCTGTCAAGGGCCAACTGATGATCCCTACAAGAACCACCAAGAAGGGACCATTCATTTCATCAGAAGGATAGATGAAGTTTGTGACCTCTGAACGCTGGTTTCAAGACATTACCAGAGCCCTCTCCAAGTCCCCTGTGCCCCATGGGATTAGAGTCAACTTTGGAGGTGACCCTACTCAGTTCCAGGAGGCAGCAAAAGCAGTTGCCACAGCATATACCAAAGCTGTGTCACTTCACCAAAGCCCAATGAAGGACTGCTTTGATCTTGGCTTCCTCTGTAAAGCGGATGCTGATCAGGCAGCTGAGGAAATCTTCACTCTTGAAATTACTGACCCCAAGGGTAAGAAAACTGTAACAAGTGACAAACTCTTATCAAATATTCTTATTGAAAAACCTCAACTACGGGATTTGAACCCTGGCTTCCCGCGGGCTGCCAGCCTGCAGGGCCAGCCGCCCATAGTTTTTTGGGCTCCAACTAGAGCAGAATCCGACTTCAGAAAATCCTGTGAAGCCTGATAAATCAAATTCATCTACATCAATACTTCCCATGCTAAAGGTTCCTGTTAACTTGATCAATCAGCGGGCGGGTCCAGCCACAGATCCCAGAATAACTCAGGCCAACGCGGAAGGGGAAACAGAGAACCTTCCCATAGAACGCAGGCCACCCAGAGACAACCAATCCCACAACCTTACTAGGGAATTCGAGCATTCTCAGTTCAAGCCAGCCAATGAAATAACTCCAGCAATTGATGCCACCAAAGACTGGGAAGACCTGGTAAACAGGAAAACCCAGGCCAAGGGAATTTGTGAAAGTTTTACCATGACAGATGGGCATACTTATACCCTGGATTGCCAGCAAGATGCCCATTGCCATCCTTGAAATAAAGTGACATGAACCTTTGGTTCAACCATATCATACCATACTTGTTATTAGTTTTACTTCATTTACAGCCTACGTCTTGAAGTCCTGCACCCCACACTTGCCCAACCCAAGAAACCGCGGACCAACCACCTGACCTTTACCGTCCACCAGGAGCTCCCTTTGGCCCAGTACATTTCACCGAGTACCCACCCAATCTGGCGTATTTAGAGTTTACTCTGGAGGAAATCCTAATCCACAACCCCAAAGCTAGAACTAGAGAGACAGAAATTCTTTACAGAGAAGGCACCAAAATTATCTGGCCCCCTCTGCTATTCCAAGACAAGTATAATTTCCTGCCCGCATATTTGGTTCCAATGACACTGCCCCTCACCCCGCAGCCCAACTGCCCGCAAGAATCTGTTGCCACTAATGAATCCACTTCCACCCAGATATTTGGGGTGATGTATATCATCCTCACCAGATTGATTGATTTCATGATGCCTGTAAGCGGACCTTGGGCAGTCCTTGGAAAATTGTTATCTTATATTGTAAAGTTAGCCCCAATCTTGTGGTGGGCTCTCCCTGCTGGGCCCGCGGGCCGTCTGCCTGCAAGTTCTCAGGAACCCCCCACTTGTTGGATCCCTAACAAAAACCCAGAAAGTCCTATCAACTACCCACACCCAGTTCAATCAAGATACCACCCTCTTTATGTCTTTTGAGGCCTTGCCATTAGACATGCCCAGAGGGGAGGTCAAATCCTAGCTCAAGGAAGGACAGGCCAAGTATGGGGAATTAGTGCAGTTTGAACTTCTCAAAAACCCTTAAATGGGTCACCTGACCACACCAAAAGCCATGGCCATGATCAAATCCTTTACATATGACAGCTTGTCATCCATCCCCCGTTGTACAACCATTATCAAGAAGGATGGCACCCTCAGTAGCAAGTTCAAGGTATTCCCTGAGCAAACTCTGCCCATCTGTGCGCTGTGCTCAGCCCTTGGCTACAGAGAGGCCCTTTGCCCTACAACCATAGCAGGAGTCCAGGCCTCAGAACAAGACACCCCCAAGGAGCACCAGAATAGTGAACCAACTGGGTCCCAATTCAATGCTCTTGTAGCCTTAGCCTGGGGCACTATGGCTGAGTATGCAGTTGTAAAACCAATCACATCCTGCCAAAAAAAGGCTCATGCAAAGGCTCAAAATTTGTCTCAGCCTTGACCAATCAAGGAGACAGAATGTGCCCAAGAAGAGGCACCTCATCACGTGCAAACGCCTGCACATGAGACCCAGGCAGTTCTTGACAATGTGGTTGATGAACCAATAGAAATTAAAGAACTGGCAGTGCAGGAATCAATGGCTAACCCGGCCCAAGTTTTATTGGATAGTCACC
Source organism: Entomophthora muscae (assembly GCA_014839935.2). Taxonomy (NCBI): domain Eukaryota; kingdom Fungi; phylum Entomophthoromycota; class Entomophthoromycetes; order Entomophthorales; family Entomophthoraceae; genus Entomophthora; species Entomophthora muscae. Next base: position 15,973 of record QTSX02005132.1, read on the forward strand.
ACAATGTGGTGGCCCAAGAGAATTTGCTGCAGGCTCAAACCCAGGATACACCCAATAAGGAACAGGTACCTTCTGCACAGGATAATGGAAGACCAAAAAGCAAGGTCCAAACCAAACTTGCTGCAGTAACTAAGCTATCCCCTTACACTGCAGGGGATCCCAAAAAGTACAGGGCACCCAAAAAAGCCAAAGATGCAGCAGCCAATGACATCAGTGGCCCTACCTCTGGTGGGGTCACTGATGTATAGTGGCTAATGGACCTCACCAATGGGACAAACTCTTCTGTAGGATTTCCGGCCCTAGTCCCAGGCATGAATAGGATTTTCCTTTAACCTCAAAGCAGTACCAATTGGCCCAGATGTGCTAATGACTGCTTTGAGCAAGGCCAATTTATGGCCTTGGCTCTCCCAGATATAATTGGACCATGAGAAGCTGCATCTGGATCAAAGGAGTTCACCATAGCAGCAGTCAAGCATGGAAGTAAATTGGTAACAAAAAACCCCAGGCCAAAGGACCACATTTTTTTGGTTTAACACAGCCCGCAAAATTGCACCTTATTTTCTACCATTGAACAACAAATTCCACCTTCAGACTCTTTATACATTTCCCACAAAGCGCCACACAATCCAAGGCAGGCCAGCAATTTATGAAAAAAGTGGCCCAGCGGTTAACACAAAAATGCAAAAGCCACACTCTCTGCAGATTGGGTCTCCCGTGTGATCCACCAGTTGCACTGAGGGCATAGCCTAGCAATCCCGCATCCCAACTCAGCCACAAACATAATAGATCATCCCGTAACAGACACAGACCCTCCAACAAAAAAATCTGGGCAGACGGCCCAAGGGCTAATAGCCCGGATTAATTTGGATCAGCTACTAGTCTTTTGATCTACCGCTCCATGCCACACCAGACCCTAGAGATTACATCCTATTCTTCTGGGGCAATAACCCTAGGCATTGGCCCAAAACCCATAGCCTCACACAGATTTAACCCACAAACGTGTATCAGGCTGTTCAACAAAAAAGCGCAGGCAGCCGGCATGTGGGAATTTCCGCTTGGATTATTCCAGATCAGCACATTTCTATTGGACTTTCTGTCAAGTTTCAACTTACTGTTTTGGAATCAAGCAACAAAAAAATGCGGGCCAAAGGCCCAAATTTTGTCTGGCCCAGTTTTTCTGGGATCAATAACAATTCAATCTGGGCCTGCTGGCATCCACTATCCCAAAATTCCTGAAAGTTATAGTACCCCAAATGGGATATATAGCTCAAAGTATGCTTCCCCTTCAAAATTTTTCCTCTCACCCAAGGTTTCCCCCCTGCTTTACAGATTTCTTTGTCCCCCTTCTTCTTTTTTACATTGTATATGAGACTTTGATCATTCCTTTTTGGCCCTATGGGCTTGTTGTACCAGTCAAAATGTCTGGGCAACTCAAATAAATGAACTTTGGGATGATCAACACTCCTGAAACAGTTGTTAACATGATGAACCAAGCGCTAAATGGTCTCTCAAATACATTATGCTACCTTAACAACATCATCATATTCTCAAAAACAAAAGAGAAACACCTCACGCATGTCTGCAAGACACTTGATCAACTTGTAAAGCACAAACTTTATGCAAAACCAATTAAGTGCCAATTTATGGAAAAGGAACTCTTGTTAGTTGGGCCACATTTTCTCTGATGATGGCATCAAAGCAGACCCAGACAAAATAAAAGCATAAACAACATGCAGCATCCCGCCTCTTTTAAACAAGTTAGATGCTTTCTTGTAATGGTAGCTTACCTAAGGAAATACATCAAAGACTGCGGGAAACTCACCACACTAATCAATGACTTAACCAAGGATAATGCCAAAAAGAAATTCATCTGGATACCAGAATGCAACAAGAATATCCAACTATTAAAACAAGCTTTGATTGAAGCACAAATCTTGCAATACCTAATAAAAATGGGTGCTACAAGCTTGAGTCAGATGCCAGTGACACCGCCATTGATGCAGTCCTACGCATCTTCCAGCCAGAGCAGCAAGATTTTCTGTCAGTATGTTACAAAAGCAGAAGGCTAACCAACACTGAGCAGAGATACCAAATACACAATAATTAATTGCTAGAAATATAGCACACATGCAAGAAATGGAGATGCTATCTGGAAGGACATTTAAACGTCTGAGTACTAACTGACCATAAATCCTTAATCTATTTCAAAACTCAGAACGTACTTGCACAGCAACAAGCCAAATGAATGTCCTTGATGGAACAGCTCAATTTGGACATCCAATACAAAAGAGGGGCAGAGCTGATGCTCTCTCTAGGCTATGTCAGCCAAGAGATGATCATCCTGACCACCTGGACCCTGACTGGCCAAACCTATATAATACTGAGTATAAAACCAAAGGAAAAGACCCCTCAAGACACCAACTAACCCACAATACATTAGTAAGAAACAAAAATATTTCCATGTATCAAATGGCACTGTATACCAAATCATTAGCAACAAACATGTTCCCTACATCCCACTTGCACAAAGAGTTGACACCATATTAAGACATCACCTCCTACTAGGACATACAAAGGCTAACAACCTATACCTCACATTAAAAGAGATAGTATGGTGGCACAATCTCAAACAAGATATAATTGATGTTCTGAAAAAGTGAACAGTGTGTGAGAAATACGCCAGCAAAAAGGCTCCCCAGCCAATTGGTTAACCCAGTACCAGACCCTGAACCATTCAAGGTTTGGGGACTGGATGTAGTGGGCCCCTTCCCAGAAACTAAAATAAATCAATGTTTCTTAATTGTAGCTATCAACTTTGCCACACGCTGGCCCATCTGCTGGGCAACAAAGGACCATAAAGCAGAAACAATAAACTGATTCATTAACAAAGCAATCATAGCAGACTACGGCACTCCAGACTACATCATAACAGATGGAGCAAAAGAGCTAACAGGCCACATAGTAAATGACAATCTAAAAACAAAGAACATCAAACACTCCACAACCTCATCCTACAGGCCACAGGCCAACGGCAGAGTTGAACGCCTTAACAGCAGCCTTATCAGAACCCTGGAGAAAATAATGGATGGCAAAGCCAAAGACACATGGCAGCTATACGTGAAACATGCATTACTAGTATCCTGGGTTCATACCAATCAAGGGACAGGCTACTCACTGTTTGAACTAACATACAGATACAAACCAGAGATAGTTACCCACAATAATCAGCCATACATAAAGATCCACCTGGGGAAACCCCCTACAGTAGAACAAGTACCAAATCTACAACACATACACCTCAAAGCTAAAATAGCAGAAGTAAAAAGGCTCAAAACACAAAAGATAACCTCTACAGAGAAACCACTCCCCATCAACTCCCCAGTCTGGGTCCTGGATGGAAACAGAAAGAAGCTAGACTCAGTACACAGGGGACCAGGAATAATTATCAAGTACAGGCCAGACAGGAACACCTATCTAGTGAAATTCCAAGGTGCCAAAGATCCCGTCATCAGAAATACCACAGAACTTGCCTTGCCTTAGCAAAGAAGAACACTCAACCCAACTGGTACCAACTAGCAAACAACAACAGGAACATCAGGTGGCAGCCGTTAAGATAAAGCCCCCTCCTGATGTACCAGAGTAACCCCTTAAGGGGGTTGTCAAGGATCTGGATGTACAAGTATTCTGGCTACCGTCAACTCACTTAACATCCAGTCATCACCCAATTTGGTGCCCTCCCAATATACAGTTTGACATACCAGAAATGGCAACCAAGCAATATCACATGACTGTCCAGGTATCCAACAACTCAAACCCATCCAGCACATGACCAGCCCCTGGGTTTGGTCTAACTAATATCCCCGCCACAGCTAAATCTATATAAGTCTAAAGTATCATCCAATAAAATATACTTCTCTTCTCTCTCATTTCCATATTTGAAGCTTCCTCAAAAGGCGCTCTTCATCATCATCATTGTGTTGTAGGCTTGGCACATATTGTTGTTGCTGTTGCTGCTGGAGTTGGGGTTCATCTGATGAAGAAAGAAAGGTTTGTTTGGTCAAGTGGGGGGATATGTTGGAAATTTTGACCAAGCAATAATACCAATTATGACAGAGCTCACAGAATAGAATTACTGTAACCTCATTGTCATAAATTTATAACATAAATTTTATATATATTCAATTGGCAGTAGATTTTGGATCATCACTGCAGAATACCCAATGACATGTACCGCTGTGCTGTCCTTATCATACATAAAGCGCCACCCAAAAAAAAACTCCAGGCGCCGCGGCGCCACCTTACTTTTACATTAAGCGTTGCTGCAGCGTAATTTTTAAATCCCCAAAATGTTAATCTAATTATTAATCCTATTTCTAAGCACTAGTCTCAATAGGGTAATTAAAAAAGATATTTTAGATCAGTAGTAGATTTATGATTTTAATGACAAAATCCAACCCACTAAAAAGCAGCGCCGCGGCAACTAAAATATTTGCAAGGCGGCGCCGCGGCGCTTGTTACCTTTACCAGTTGGTGTTGCGGTGCTTAAGCTTTTACTAAAAAGGCGTGGCAGTGCTATCTTTGATTTTTTTGTCTATACAATAATACTTTTATGTGATAAATCCAAGCCTTTTCCTTTGTAATTGGGAATAAAGTATGGTATTAATTTATGACCTTATATAATAAATTAACCCAAATTAGCACCACTTTGATAGTACTATCCCATATAATACAGCCATTCAAATAACCATGTTTCATATGCTAACCTTATTTCTTATCATAGTGTGAACTTTGCTATTTGGGTTTCAACAATACAATGTTTTACTAGTGATTTTATATAGTAATGAGGGTGTTTCTGTTATGCAAAAAGCGCCCATTACAAAATTGCCTAAGCTTCTAAGCGTCCAATAGGAGTGGCACCCACTAATGTGGCACTAAGAATTAACCTGTTTCAACATATGGTGTCATAGGACGCTATAAAGAGCACGCCATCACAAATTGACTGTTTCCACTTTTAAAAGGTACAATTCAGCGCCAAATCTCACTTAAATAAAAAAATGTAAGAAACCATCTGAAACTATGCATATATATATTAATCTCCTCTAAACAACTGGGTACTTTTTAACCCCAGTTGTATAAGCTAGTTTTAAAGATATTTAAGTTTTACTCTTTGGCCTGGCTGAGGTAGCTCCACCATAGATTTCTATATTTAATATAAAAAATGGTTATCATCACTATATTTTTGAGCTACAGCATCTCACTTACGTCATCTTGAAAACACCATTTCACTTGCAAGTTTTCAGTCAAAACTCACAGTTTTGCATACTTGTGCTACTAATAAAATTTTATTCTTTACATAATAAAAAACATAATAAATTTGATGGTATATAATTTGAGAGTTTTTCTACAATTCCACAAAAAACTATTGACTACTTTTATATTTAAAACATTTTAATTTTTCTCTTTAAAAATTGACCCCCAAATTTGAACTTTTCTGATGCAAATTCACTCTTAGATGCCTCCCAAGCCTACCACCAACGCTACCCCCAAGGCTCCCAAGAGCACGGCTGCTCCTGCTCAGGCAAGAAAGTCCAAGGCTACCCTCTCCAAGCAGCCTCCTAAAGAAAAAAATGCCTGCCAAGACCCCCACACCTTCCCCCAAGCCTGAGGCTGATAGCCCCACCCCACTCTCTCTTTGTCTACTCCCCCTCTGATCCCCAGGAGAAGCACATCCACTTTAATGATGAAGATGAGAATGAAAGAGGCTTTAAAAACAACTCTGGCGACCATGGTTCTGCAGCCTCGGAGGAAGAGCCCATCCTAGAGTGGGACTTACATGCAGTTGCCAATATCTGCCATGTCAATGAGCAATTTAAAGTTCTGGCTGTTTTCCCCAACTCTTTTCCCATTATGACCAAGAAGGGGGTGCTGGCTTTGTCAAGGATGGCTTCCTTTTCACCTGCAATGACCAGAGAAAAAATTTGGCACACCATCACTACCGGTGTGATATTCCAGGCTTCCCTGCACAATCAACTACAATTAGGTTTACCCAAGTCAAGGAGCTCACCATTGAGCATGACTGTTTGGGCTCTGATATGATTCTTTACTATCTTATACGCTGGTACCTTTGTCAAGCCATTTCTTTCAAAAAGGACTTGACTTCAACTGAGCTGGTAACTCATGCTCCCCTTTACCTGAATAAGGATTAGCGTGAGGAGGTTGGAGAAAATATCAGACTCCAGCAGTATGTGACTGATCAACAGTCAATTGATGCCAATATTGGCATCAGCGCTAGAAGTATTGATGAGCTTGTAAATTTAGAAGTCCAGAAGACTACCATGCTTGGCAAGCCCTTTCTGCTGCACGACAATGGGCAAGGTTCAACAAACTGTATTTTGTGCTTTTCAATACAAGATGATCTCATATGCCTTCAAAAGTGTGATACCTGGTTTGCCAATGGGACTCTTGCCTCTTGTCCAAAGCTATTTTATCAGCTTTGGGCCATCCATGCTCAGGTCAATAACACACCATCCCCTTTGTCTTTTTCTTTCTCCCTGATAAAAGGGAGGAGACTTACATTCACGTCTTGGATATACTCAAGCAAAAACTGGATGCCATCTTGCCCACACTTGAAGAAGAGCCAACTGAGAAAGGGGACCCAAGAAAAAGGTCAGCCCAGAGGCCACTCAGGAGCAACAGGCCACAACCAGAAAGGCGCCAGAGTCCCTTCCTTACCATACCATGTTAATGGTTAACTTTGAGGCTGCACAGGCCAACACCTTTATCAAGGTATTTAGGAGAAGGCCCCAAGGCTGCTTTTTTCACTACTTCCAGGCTCTGCGCAAGAACCTGATGAAAAAACCAGCCCTCAATAAGCTAGTAATCAAGGATGGCACAAAGGAGGCCAGAAAGATATTCAGTTGCTTTGCTGCTCTGGCCATGGTCAGAAAGGAAGAGTTTAACCTTTTTTATGACAAGCTTCTCAATGACAATTACATTATTGAGAACCAAGAAGCATTTGCTCCTTTCATCCAGTACTTTTAGCACCAGTAGGGGGGTTATTCCAGGGGCATTGCCACATTTGCAAGGGCGGCAACTCAATTAATTGGATCTGCTATAAGAAGGTCAAAGAAGGCATAACTAAGACCACCTCATCACTTGAAGGTTGCCACAATCAATTTTCCCGCCTGGTTAAGGTAAAAAAGCCCATATTCAATGTGATTGTCAACAAGCTGAAGATTCAGCATGCTCATGGAGATCAGCTATACTCCCAGGCTGTCTAAGGGAAACCTGTTGTATCCAAGCATGCTGGCCAGAAGGTCAAGTTTGCAAGTGTTACCAAGGAGGTTTTAGCCTATTACACCAGAGAAGTCCACCTTACCAATCTCAAAGGGATTTTCACAGCCCTTAGATCTAATGTATAATCCTTTTTATTCAACAATAAACCTCTTTCTTCTAAATATTTGAGTTTAACTTTATTTTTAGTATATACATGTTTAATATAGAGTTAAAATTTAATGCAAAAATATCACTGTTTTGGGATGTGTTGACTTTGGAGCTTTGCACACTATAGTTACTATTAGCTGACCCCACATTTTTATTGCAGATTTGGAATTCTTGGATGATTTTGAGTCTATTTATATGTTTTTTATAATTTTTGAAATGTTTTTGGGCTTTTATCAATATTTTAAGTTACCTGGCGCGGTTTAGCCAGAAATCCAAGATAGGGTACAAGAGGGTGTCTTTCTAGATGGCGTTTTTGGAGACATTTTTGAGATGGTGTCTTTCTAGATAGCGCTTTCTAGATGGCGTCTTTTGAGATGGCATATTGAACCCTGAAATGCATGTGTCCTAGTGCTTGGTACATTTTTTGTTAAATCATCATAAATTTATGTCCAGTTTGCATAGGTCATTGTGTTACTGGACATTTTTGACAAACAGCGCACATTTTCTGTGGAATTATCTTCTATTTATATTTGACAAGCTGAAATTTGTTTTGTGACTTAACCTATGCGTTCTAAATTGACTAATATTTGTTTATCTCAACAGGTTTGAAAACTACTGTAAAGGGAGTCCTCTCAAAAATCATGTATGATCACCTGAGGCTGTTTGCCCCTGTACTCAAAAGTTGACCTCTGTGATGGTCAAGGTTGCTACCAATTCTTTGAAAGTTCCTTGGTCTGCCTTCTACATGCTCACACCCTCTGATAGTACTTCTAATTTACCTCTGCAAATTCTTTGCGCTTTAATAAACTTAACTTCTATTTTTATTACTGCTACAGGTGCCAAGATGTCAAAACTGTCTTTTCAATTTGGCTTGCTTCTTCTAAAAAAACTCATGATTTGATTACTGTACCCTTGTTGTATGTCTTTGAACAGTGTAGTATGTCACTTGACTCTAATGTAAAGGGTCTAAAAAGGCTAATTCTGAAGGTCCAGCCTCAGAAATTGTATCTGAGGCTGGGCCATCATTTTTTGGTGGAATTTAATTAATAATTATGACCCAAAAAAGCGTAGTGATATCAAGTGTCAATCTGAATTGAAAAACTTGGTTTTTGTCCCAGCCAAGACTTATATCCTGGCAATGTGTGTCATGGCCCGCCATGACATGATAACTTTGAAAAGTCATGTTTTAAAAACTCAATCAATAAAGCTACCTCTTGTTGTCAGAGGTCCACCTTGATGATCTCCCTAGGTACCCTAGATCAAAAGTTATGGCAATTTAAAGAGCCAAGCTCAAAAACCCTGTCAACATGTCCCAAAATGGTTGCAAGATTGGATTTCAAATCAAGACAAGCAACAATTAGTGAGTGGACAAATCCAATCATATCTCAGCTCACAGTGATCAGTTTTGGGGTTTTCTTGCACTCAAATGAAAGCCTCAGATTATAATAATCCTAACAAAGTATTTTTAGATGACCAAATAAGGCAAAGTGCAAAGTTTGAATCTGGCCGAAGGAATATGATTAGAATTATTCAGCTGATGTCTCGAACTTTTAGCATGACCCCCCAGATAGAGAGACAAGAACCTTCAGGATAATCTGAAAGAATCTCAAAAACCAATGCAAATGATATAAAAAGAATCTAGCTTCCTTTTCCCCATTGTGATTATTCTTGGTCTGAATAATAAATAAAGAACTTCTCTTAGACTATAGTTTACATGTATCAGAGTTGGGAGCCCTTGGGCCCTGAAAATGTTCCCCCAACCAAACCCTTCTCAGATTGATTGGGATTTTCAGTAATAAAAATATGTAAATCAGGTGCCCAAATGAAGGAGGCCCTGACAAACTCATAATATGTGATGCAGAGAAAGATCAAACCAAGCCATTGTCCTTAAATACAGATAACTCTCATGGTTGATCAGTATGGATATTTTCTAATAAGGATTGTAATGAACCTTTGGTTGAGCCAAATTGTAACCTATTTTCTAGCAGTATTTTCCCAGCTTAAATCCTATCTCCATATAGCTCTTGAGTGATCCTCTCCTTGTTCAATACCTGTTGTTACACCAACTTGAATTAGTAACTGCTACTCCTTGTACAAAGAGCTACTGCTTTCTGACGTTTCCCTGGATAGATAAATATGACCTTGCGCTTGGGTGATATGTAATGACCAGTGATACATTCCCAGAGGAGTTTTCATAGATGATCAGCCAAATCCTAATTGGTTCATGCCTATTCCCCCTCCTACACTGCTACCCAGCCCTCAGGTGGGAAACCCTACTGCTCCTGGCAGTTTGTCTCTCCTGTTGTCACTTGGGTAGTTGAGCTAATTCTATCTGACCCTGACTGGCATTATAGATTCCTATAACCTGCACCTGGGCAAATGGACTCCTCTCAGTTATGCAATCTCTTATATTATTAAGTTGGACCCAGTCTTCTACCTGGCCCTGCCAATCAATCACCAGTCAGCCCACCTGCCAACTGACCAAGCGCAAGGTTGGGGGCAGTTCCTGACAAGAAATGGCTCAACTATCAAGTAAAAGGTGGCCCTAAGACACAACTCAGATAATACACCAAGATCAACTCATTGAGCTCCAAGGGAATCTGCATCTTCCAAACCACATGATATCCATGATCTTCATGGATGCTATGTGGCTTATCACTTAACTATATAACACTCATCTTCTATATTTAATAAAGGTATTATTCTCTTCTTAACATTGCTCTTTATTTTGTATTATATACTTTCCAGATGTAAATATGCAACCCTTTGATCTAAAATATGTTGACTTTATTTGCTAAGCAGTGAAGTAGATTTAGAAGGATAAAATTATATAATCATCAATCTATACTATGTAAGGGGAATTGAGAAGTCTTAATATGTTTTACTAAGCAGAATTCAATGTAGCTATATTTCAAACTGAGCCACTATTTAAAAATCAATGATTTAAAGCTTATCTGCTTAAATTAAGATATATTACCAGATATGCACCAATTAAAAATGGTGTTCTGCAACGCCAGCATAGGCCAAGAAAATCAAAATACGTTTGAGATTATGCGCTTTTTCTGTTTGAGCAGATTGAAGCATTCAGAAAGCCTAAGCTTGTAATTTCCGCACCCATGTTTGTTTATTACAGGTCCATAAAATCTACAAAAGACAAAATAGTGCATACCCTATCTTCGAGCAAAAACAATAAACACGATAACAGCAAGTACAAACAGTAACAAGTAGAGGTAAATACCACCACCCCTTAATTGTGCTTCGGCCATACGATAAAACCTTTTCAGAGTGTCTTGGATCTGAGCACTAATATTTTCCAGATCACTATTCTTGCATAGTTAGCTTTGCACTATTGCCAACTTTACCATACTCCCCAATTCTCGATTACCCTCAGCAATTTCCTCGCCCATGTCAATAGAAATCTAAAGTCATTAGTAAAAACACAAACCAGATCATATGGAAGTGCAGACACCACAGCTTTATTCTGTTACCTGTTTAAGCATGTTAACTTTCTGAGATAAGATTCCTACTCCTTCATCATTCAAGAGGTAAGGCGATTCTGGTCGGTGTGAAGATTGGCGTTGATTTAGTTGTCCGCCTGAAGATTCATCTCCCAGGTACGAGGGACGTGGGCCATACCTTAAAAGTCTTTTAATCAAATATTTAAACAAGAACTTTTCACTGATTCAGTTATTAGCAGTTTTTTAAAGTAAATTTAAAAAACGTTCGAGTTTTGAATAAAATCATATGTATCTGATTGATGCTTCTTTATTCCAAAAAGCAACTTTTGAGTAAGAAGTGAAAACGCAATAAAATAACTGCATTAGAAGATAAAAACTTACTTTGAACTAGAAGACATTGAATGGGCTTAACCGAGAGTTGCTTTTATTTGAGCTACCAGCCAATAAAAATTCTTAAATATTTTCAAAGAATTAATTAATATTCATGAATTTAATTGTTGAAAAAAGTTTAGTCGATAATTTTTTCAATTGGCAGAGATGAAGAGTTTTGACAAAGATTATCTGTCTAAGAGTTCATGTTCTTATCAATTATAAATAATAAACTAGCAATCTTTTTAGTATAAAGCGAATAGAAATATTATTCTTCTGAATTTCATGAAAAATATAGAACTGCAGTTGGTGAATTCTAGCCATTATAGTCAAGTTTCGTAAAAAAACATAATTTCAGGGATGTAACTAATAATAAAACGAAGGGGGATTCGGTACATTTGGCACAAGGTTATCAGCGATTAAAATTACCACCAACAAATATAAAACTCCACCAGTGAGATCTTATTTCTTGTCATATACCTTATGGTTTGTAGTCTAGCGGTAGTTGAGGCTTATTATGCAAATCAGGATTTAACATTTGGCGAGCTGCGCTGCTCTCCCTGGCTTCAAGAATCTGCATAAGGGATCAGTTGAGCACATTACCGTGTGGTACGGGCTCTTACTTCTCATCCAACTTGATTCAAAATCCAATTAGTTAGTTTAAAATTTTAAAGATTTGGATGGGAATTAGGACCACATTCTGTGTCTGAGTTAGGACTGCTTTAGCCTAGCTTTAGCTAGGCTCCAGCTCTGGGTCATCTGGGTCATCTACGTCAAATATTCTTTTTTATATGATAAAATAAATAAAATTTACCACTCTAGCGTGGCTAACCTAAACCGGAAGCCAGCCAGAGCTGGACCAAAGCAGCCTTTAATCTGAGTTTATGATAAATATATACTGTAAATTCAGAACCTGAATGTAAAAATGTGGGATTGTCAAATCATTGGTCCAAATTTTGAATCACTTTTGCGGGATGGCCTTTTTTTACTTAAATTGATTTTTTTGAGTATTTATTTGAATATTTGAAAATGCGGGAACTCAGACACTTTGCAAAGTTCAAGTTGAACTGCATATTTCCAATGGACGAAATGAATTAACTGGAATCAATTTTGAAGCGTTCAAATCCATCAGCCATTTTCATTAAGTTTACTATGTTTTTTGGAATTGCGGGATTGTCAAATTCATGAACCAAATTTCAAATCACTTTTGAATGCCACTAGTAAACTCAGATATTAATTGCGGGAACTGGAATCCAAATTGAATGTATAGTAAGAAACTAGGACAAATCAACCCAAATCAAGAAGCTCCACTCTGGATAAAATCAAATGAAAGATTCAATCTCAACAACCATGTTTAGACATGAAATTAAGTGAAATGTAAAATTGTCTAAACTGGAAATGATGCAATATTCTTAACTCTAAATCACTAATATAGCAACCACAAAGCCATATAATGATATATGAGCTACTCTCCTGATGACGCAGAATTTTTTCAAAGTTTTTTGGCCCCTGTTGTAGCCAGGGGCCAAAAAACTTCTTTTCAAGGAAGAAAGGAGGGGGAAAATAAACCATCAGTTTACTACACTATGTATTCATGTATTGCTATTAAGGATGCTTGATTACAATAGATTTCAGAAAATACTAATGATAAAATAGAATTATATATTACAATCTATTTTTATCATATTGCCTTTTCCTTGATGTGTTGTTGTTCATTTGCTGTTGATAATGTGCTGGCAATTCATTGGATAGCTTCCCCTCCAGTCGCCTTGGTGATAGGAAATTGAAGTGTCCAATGAATTGCAAGCACATTATCAACACACCAAAGGAAAGACAACGTGATAAGATAGATTGTAATATATAATTCTACTTTATTATTAGTGTTTTCTGAAATCTACTGTAATCAAGCATCTAAATTTAAGCCGTCCTAAAATGGAATAGGGTGATTTTTGTGAATGCCTATGATTCCTAAAAGAATTAGCACAAAACCACTCTAGATCCTTTAGCATCCTTTTTGAGACACCCATAAATTATATTTATTTCAAGTTCACCTCATTTTTTATTTGAAATTTGGTTCTTGGATTTGACAATCCCGCAATTTCAGATTTGTTAATTTTTACATGATATCTATGATTTGTTAGACATAAAGGAAATCTCAAATTGTACATTAGAATCCTGCATTTCTGATTCATGTATCCCACATTTGTTTGCTGAGTTTTATCTTTGGTTAGTTGAGTTATCTGCTCAAGAGATTCAAAATTTGCCAATTTAAATAAACCAAAAAAATCAAAATAAATGGTTGATTTTATTAAATATTTTATTTTTCACTCAGCTGAGTTGTCCGCAAAAGTGATTCAAAATATGGACCAAGGATTTGACAATCCCGCATTTTTACGTTCAGGTTCTGAATTTACAGTATATAATACTCTAAACTCATATCTAATAAAGTATAATTCTCTTCTTAATTTTCCCCTTTATCTTGTTTATTATACTTCTCAAAAGTATATAAACTACAGTGGTAGCACAGATAGGTTATCCACACCTATACAACTTAAAGGAAAAAATTCTCCAAAGAAAGGAACCAAGCAGATGGCACTCCCCACTGTCTGAAGACAATATGAAGAAGGTCAGGACATCCTCATGGGATTCACTGTCTTCAACAATATCCTTTTACCAACCAAACAGTACAATTTTCTCAGTACTTAAGGAGTCCTGGATCCACCGCCAGTTTCTGAAACAACCAAAATACCCAACATTATATTTCAACGCCTACACTCAGCTGAAATTGGAACGTTCTCAGGATTACACCAAGAAAATACCAACATCTGTATACAAAGCACCCAAACAAATTTACACAAGTAGGATATCCCCAGAAACTCTGGGCAAATGAAATTATTTTACGCTCTACTGGGGCTACCTCCTGCTTTTTAAGCAAATGGTTCAACCAACACCCTGGTCACAACAAAGTCTGGGAAAATTTTAAGCATGTCTTAAAGGAAAAATTTGACATAAAAGACTCTGATGTTGTGATCATGACAGAACTCTGAACCTTTAAAATGATATGAACCATTGAGGGAACCATATACCATATGAAGACATACATGATTGAGCCCCAAAATCATCAACTTGATGAGGCTGGACCACAACTGGACTTCTACAATATCTTCTTCATACACATCAGACGCCAGTTTGACATGAGCTGTTGCAAAAACCTCCAAGATGTGTTTTTGGAAGGAAAACAAGATGCACAAAAATCTGATGGCCTGCATGTAACCAACAAACAAAAGGAGAGTCCTGCAGCAAAGAAGAACTCTTGGCCTAGCAAGCAAAATAACCAAGGCAATAACCCTCATCCTCAAGGTGGGAATCAAACTGCTCAAGTAAATCAAATGAGCACCAATAATGCCACTGAGGAGGGAAAAGCTCAGGGGAGTGCTTAGGCAAGCCACTCTCCTCCAATTTTAAAGACTTGTAAAGAGACCAAGACATGGACTTAATTAACATGATTGGCAACAGCACCCATGTCAACTCAAAACTCAAAATCTCCTATGTTTTTTGCTAGTTGTGCTAGTTTAATTCTTTTTTAAAGCGTTCAGGGGTGTGAACCCAGAAAAAACATCAAAATTGTGGCCATTTTGACACAATTTAATTTTAAGCTTAATAAAAAACTCAATTTAGCCAAATTTTTCCTTTACATTTACTAATAAAAATTAGTTTATTTTTTTATTTTTTTTTTCACTACTTAAAAGTGTTGATGTCAACACTTTTTAAGCCAAACTTATTTTTAATAACAAAACTGAAACATCTACAATAAAAAAATTAAATGTGGAAATAAAAATATTTTTTATTACATTATTATATTGAAAAAGACATTGTGCATACAGTTGATTGTCAAAATGTTCATCCTATAAATATATATGTGGCACTTATTCTGGCTTTACTGTAAGTTCAGAACCTAAACATAAAAATGCAGGATTGTCAAATCCTTGGTCCAAATTTCAAATCACTTTGCGGGCAACTCAGCTGAGTGAAAATTAAAACATTTAATAAAATCAACCATTTATTTTGATTTTTTGATTTATTTAAATTGGCAAATTTTAAATCCCTTGAGCATATAACTCAACTAAAAAAAGACAAAACACAGCAAATAAATGTGGGATACATGAATCAGAAATGCAGGATTCTAATGTACAATTTGAGATTTCCTGTATGTCTAAAAAATCATAGATATCATGTAAAAATTAACAAATCTGAAATTGCGGGATTGTCAAATCCAAGAACCAAATTTCAAATCAAAAATGAAATAAATTTGAAATAAATATAATTTATGGGTATCTCAAAAAGGATGCTAAAGGATATAGAGTGGATTTGTGCTAATTTTTTTAGGAATCATAGGCATTCCTAAAAATCACCCTATTCCATTTTAGGACGGCTAAAATTTAGATCATAATATTCACCAGCTTAACATACTTAACAATAAAATTGACTAAAATATACACTCCTCTTTTTGAGTTTAATTTTTTAATAAAAATTATTATGTCTTCTTTCAATACCAGCCAGGTAAACAAGCTGTTCCCTGGTCCTGACAAAATCATGCAGGGATACACTGGGTCTTCCAATAGTGAAGCCTCTGTCTATGGTCACATCCAACCTGTAGGCCCCTCCCCAAGCACTACCCAGGAGTGTGTTCTTTCTCCCATGTCCTCAAGCATGGCCCTGTTTGCCCATCACGCACAGGCAGCTGCCAAACCAAATCACATATCAACAATGGCATCCAGAACCAGCCAATTGAGCCAAGTGGTCACCCAGGGAAGCCAGAATCCAGAAACAGCCAATCAGATGGCAACATCCAGTTCCCAAGATGGAAACATCCCTCCTCCAGCCAATCAGCCTGCAAGAGGCAGAAGAAAATTGATCACCCCAGAAATTGTTCTCAAAATGGTTGAAAAGCAAGGAATGCTTATGTCCCTTGGGGA
Organism: Entomophthora muscae; assembly: GCA_014839935.2. NCBI lineage: Eukaryota > Fungi > Entomophthoromycota > Entomophthoromycetes > Entomophthorales > Entomophthoraceae > Entomophthora > Entomophthora muscae. The sequence continues at coordinate 32,219 of QTSX02005132.1, forward strand.
AATTGCGGTCACAATGGGTATTGCAATGTCCACTGTGGCTGCAACCCTGCGAGCACACGCAAATTGTGGTCCCCCTCCCAAGAAGAATCCAACTGATGCCCATACTTCAAATGAAGGTGAAAAAGACCACCCTCTCATGATGGCTATTATGGAGTGTGACCTGCAGATGCCCCTGATCCAGGTCCGTCTCCAACTGGGACTCCACAGCATTTTCACCAGAAAAGAGAAAAGTGAATTTGTGGATGCACAGAGTTGTGGTTGCTGCCAGAATCTTGTTCAATCAGGTTCTCAGTGGCTCCAGTTTGATTGATACTGACCCGTACAATGCAAAAATCATTAATTTTATAAAAGGAAGGACAATGAGGGCCCGTAATGACGTCATTTTTTTGTTGTATGCCAAGATTTTGGCAAGTATCCAAGACTTTGGGGGAAAGCGCATCCAATCTGACATATACAAGCATGGCCCAATATTGTATCAGTTTGTTAGGGTTTTATTGGCAGTTTCCCCATTGGGTGTCAATTATTACTTGGCAATATCAAACACTGCAGATGGGTATGCCTACCAGACAGAGCTCAAGGACATGCTGGAGGAGTGGGCTCCAAACAAGCCGTATACACAGTTATGCTGAGTGCAGAGATGGAGCAGCAGGAATGAGCAGCCAAAGAAATAAGGCTGCAAGGCATACCTGTTGGTCCTACTCCATCAACCACGCTGACATGCATCTTGCAGATGTATGTCTTTACAATTTTGGTTCCACTCTCAGGCGCTTAAAGCCTGCCACCTACAATGAACTGTACTCCCAAATTGAGAAGGGGTACAAGCCTTTTCCTTCCATATTTGTTCAGGACTTATCAGATCTCATCATCTTCTATGCAAGTGATAGTGATAAGTCCTGAAAGGACTCCTGCCTCTCCCCATGCCCATCCATTTGGTTTTTCAATCCCACATATGTGATGGAAGAAGAATTTGAGCAATTGAATCAATCAGCTCTTGCCACCTCTTCCCAATCAACAAACCCTACCTCCTCAACTCCCCCATCAAGACCAAGCCACCTGCCTTCCAACCCTGACTCCCAGACCACCATCCATTCCCTTCCCATTACCTCTGATGCCTTCCCTTTCACAGGTGTAGATGATGACAACATACATTCCGCCCATTCCCTCTCCCACTTGTCCCTTGATCAGTAAAATAAAACTTTTCTTTGGGACAACTTATTAAAGTTGATATTATTTCTTTTTATTTATAATTAATAACATATTCTTTTTACATTATTGACAATCTTATAATCAATAAAATGTTGTATATTTTATAAATAACATAAAATTATTTGCATAAATATTTTCATCATCAATAATAAGTTAAGAACCACAAATATAAATATTGCATTAGAGTATTGCAATTAGACATCAACTCTTGATACTTTGATATTATGTGCATAACTCAATGCCTATTATTTAATAAAATTCATTGTAAACGAGGCCTTTTTCATTGTAATTTATATAAATGGACTGTGTTTTTATTTGAGAGCCCTTAACATTTAGTACAAATATTGATACATAGTGGATTTTACAGCCTGTATATTTACCTATTGGTAATAATTCTTTAAATCTTTTAGTCAGATTTTGAGAGGTAATAATAATGTAATGGGTTAATAAATTAGTGTTTATTAGTATTAATAAACATTAATTTATTAACCCATTACATTATTTAGTATCTCACAGAATCTGACTAAAAAGGTTACAGAATTATTACTAATAAGTAAATATACAGACAGTAAAATCCACTATTGTCACAAGTGACAAACTTTTATCAACTATGCTCATTGAAAAGCCTCAACTAAGAGACTCAAACCCTGGCTCCCCATGGGCTGTCAGCCTGCAGGGCCAGCCGCCCGGCTGCCCGCAGTTTTTTGGGCTTGAACCAGAGCAGGATTTGACTTTGGAGAGTCCTTTGAAGCTTGGCAAATCAAATTCACCTACAGCAATGCCCCCCCACACCAAAGGATCCTGAAAACTTGACCAATCAGTGGGTGAGTCCAACCACAGATCCTGGGATAACTCAGGCCCATGCAGAAGGGAAACCAAGAACCTTCCCATAGAACGCGGGCCACCCAGAGACAACCAATCCCACAACCTGACTAGGAAAGTTGAGCATTCTCAGTTCAAGCCAGCCAATGGATTAACTCCCATGATTAATGCCACCAAAGACTGGGAAGACCTGGTGAACAGAAAAACCCGGGCCAAGGAAATTTGGGAAAGTTGTACCATGACAGATGGGCATACTTATACCCTGGATTGCCAGCAAGATGCCCATTGCCATCCTTGAAATAAAGTGACATGAACCTTTGGTTCAACCATATCATACCATACTTGTTATTAGTTTTACTTCATTTACAGCCTACGTCTTGAAGTCCTGCACCCCACACTTGCCCAACCCAAGAAACCGCGGACCAACCACCTGACCTTTACCGTCCACTAGGAGCCCCCTTTGGCCCAGTACATTTCACTGAGTACCCACCTAACCCGGCGTATTTGGAGTTTACTCTAGAGGAAATCCTAATCCACGACCCTGAAGCTAGAACTAGAGAGACACAAGTCCTATACAGAGAAGGCACCAAAATTATCTCACCCCCTTTGTTATTCTGCGACAAGTATAATTTCCTGCCCGCATATTTGGTTCCAATGACACCGCCCCACACCCTGCAGCCTGACCGCCCGCAAGAATCTGTTGCCACTAATGAATCCACTTCCACCCAGATATTTGGAGTGATGTATATCACCCTCACTGGATTGATTGATTCCATGGTTCCTACAAGCGGACCTTGGGCAGTCCTTGGAAAAATGTTATCTTATATTGTAAAGTTAGCCCCAATCTTGTGGTGGGCTCTCCCTGCTGGGCCTGCGGGCCGTCTGCCTGCAAGTTCTCAGGAACCCCCCACAGGTTGGATCCCTGATAACTATGTATCAATATTTGTACTAAATGTTAAGGGCTCTCTAATATAAACACAGTCCATTTATATAAATTATAATGAAAAAAGCCTCATTTACAATGAATTTTATTAAACAATATGCATTGAGTTATGCATATAATATCAAAATATTGAGAGTTGATTCTAATTGCAATATTATAATGCAATATTTATATTTGTGGTTCTTAATTTATTATTGATGATGAAACTATTTATGTGTTGAAGGTAGTGCTATAAAAACCAGTTTTTTGATGTAATTCAAACAAAATGTCAAATATGTCAAAACAGCAGGCTTGACCCGCCAGCAAGGTTCCAAGTAAGCAGGTTTGTGACCTACAATCCAATTATCCAGTCACTTGGAGCCAGACTAGGAAGTCAACTCAAATTTCCAAATCAAACAACATGAACAAATGATGATCTCTTACAATGGATACCTTGTTTTGGCGCTTGACTCATTATTAGGATCAAGTTACCCCCTTCACTATCCCACTGTGTGATCTACACAATCATTTTCCTGTTATCCATGACTCACAATGACTATATAATCACTATCTGTCAATAAAGAATATTATCTAGTTTCCAAATATTTTTCCCCTTGTAACTCTGCTAAAACAGCACAGTTACAACAATTATCTACAGCTTTATCAACAAGTTAGAGTCATCCCTACAAAAGGTTGTTGAGCTTGAACAAAACATAAGGGAAATTGTAGTAAATCAGCTGGGAAATGAGGGAAAGGCTTTGGTCCAGAAAAACAAACCTTCAAAAAATTGCCTGGGAACAATAGTCAACAAAGAACATAAGGAATTAGTTTTAAATCTACAAAAGAAAATACTCAAGCATTTAGATTTCAAAAATAAAAGTTACAACTTGTGGGAATTTGCAAAAAAAACAACAACAGAAGGAATACTCAAAAAGTCAAATTGATTGAAGGAAATGAAATCCCAAAGGAAATCATCACATATGAAGAGGAAACTAATCAAATGGAAAAATATGAAAACAAAGCACAATCAAGAAGCAGAAGCGCCTCAAGAAACAATGAAAACTCAACAAACAGAAATCAAGAGGAAACACAAGTAGCCTGGAAAATAAATAAGATCAAGCCCAGAAAAACAAATGAAGAGCAGCCAACACTCATGAAGTTTGCTGAAGGGGCACCTGTGGCTGAGGGGGCCGCAGGGGAAATAATCAGTGAGTTTTTTATGTTTTACTTATATTTACTTTAGTTATAACTAGGAATGGAGACAAGGTTGCTGAAGTGACAGCGTTTACGCGGTGCAATACGTTAATTTGAAAATGCCAGAGCAAAAGACGCCATCTCAAAAAATTTCAAGATGGCGTCATGATTTACATCAGCAAAACTAAAAAAAAACTTAATAAAATTTATTAAATATTTATTTTTTACATATTGGTTTCTAATACAGCATCTCAAAAAACCACATCACAAAAACACTATCTTGAATCAAAATAAAAAGAGTGTTATCCAAATAAGATTTTTTTATTATAAAAACACCTAATAAATATCCTAAAATACGCCATCACAAAAAACTACAACACAAAAACACTATCTCAAATCAAAATAAAAAGTCTGTTATCAAAATAAGGTTACCAAAACTTTGCAAATTCAACTGCAAAACTACCCAGCTTTAAGCGCTGCTGCGCCGCCTTTTACAATTAAAAAGCGCCACTGTGCCAACTTGGGATAGTCTTGAGCGCCGCCTTGCAAACATTTTTTTTGCCGCGGCGGCGTCTTACTTTTAAATTTGGTGCTGCGGCGGCGCAGATTTTCAATCCCCAACATGAAACCTCCACTAATCAACAATATTTCCATAAGCACTAAATTTAGAAGATAACTACAACAATTAAAAACTTAATATAATAAAAAATAAGAACTAAAAAATAATAGAAACAATAAAAAAGAGGATAGGCAAAGCAAGTTTATTGCAATAAAAAGCAGGCTGGGTGGGATTAGTCCCTTGTGTTGCGGGCGCCTCCACGCTGCTGAGCAGAAGACGTGGCAGGAGGAGAGGACTGGCAATTGGCGGGGCGGGGATGCTTGGAAGTGCGCTGGATGGTAATCACTGGGCGCTCATGGGTGGGCATCATGTAGCAGTTGTTGTCCAGACGCTGGCGCACGTGAGCCAGGATCACCAGCATTTGGGCCCAGGCCAACTGGGAGTTGCGCAACATAGAAGACCAGTTGCACAGGGGAAGGCGGATCTGACTGACTGGCACCAAACAGCCCCAGCCACCACGAGCAGAGAATGCAGCACCTATGGTGAAGCAGTCCATCAACGCATCTTCCATGTAGGAATATGATAGCGGTAGGGGGGCGCAGAGTTGGTAAACCAGGGAGTGGTAATGCTCCAAGCAACAACCAGCGTACCCGGGCTGGTCAGGCTGGCAACTTTTGGGAGGATACCACATAAAGTGGCAAGTTGTGGCAGCCAAAGGAAGGTAGAGGGAAGCATTGTCAGTGGTAATGGCTTGAAGATACACCTTGAACGTGGCGGAGAAGCAACAGTTAGTGTTGGCTTGGATGGGCAAGTCCAAGGTCTGATGGAAGCTGGGATCTGCTGCAAGCTCAAGAGCCCAAACCCAAGCCACCTTGTCAATATACTCATTGAGGACAGCAATGGTACGCACATGTTGCACGGAAATCTCACTGGAGGGCAGGGTAGCTGACTGCAGCCCTAGACACACCTCAGCGGCCAAACGGGAGGCATCATACCGGCTGTGGTATAACTCCCCTGCCCAAATTGGGGGCATTGTATCCGTGTTGGAGTGTAGTGCCTGTACAAAGCTGTACATTGTCTCCTTGTGGTGGCAGATCCTAATTTTGCTAAGGAGATTGGGGTAGTTCACCACCACAAGGTTGGAGTTGCGGCGGGCGCGGAGCATTGAAGATGGGGTAGGGGGAGGCGCGCCAGTAGAAGGAAGGCATTAAGGAAAGGGGTGCTGAGCACCAGAAGGATTGCCACTGGGGGGCACACTGCTGACAGGAAGAGGCTTCTCAAATATGGAGTCCTCATCAGGGAAATCCCCAGCACTAGATTTTGGTGCAGTACTACGCTCAGAGGCCGCCACAGTGGTTGCGCAGTCCTGTTTGCAAAACTAGGAGTCACTGGCCCAAAGTCAATTCAAGAAAGCAATACAAACTGAGCGCAGCATTTTTCAAAAAGTGCGCTGCTCCGCTTTGTCCATTGAAGCCATCATTTTGTTGTAGGCTTGGCACATGTTGGTGTTGCTGTTGTTGTTGGTGTTGGGATTTATCTGATGAAGAAAGAAAGGTTTGTTTGGTCAAGTGGGGGGGATATGTTGGAAATTTTGACCAAGCAATGATGCCAATTATGACGGAGCTCACAGATTAGGATTACAGCAGCCAACTCCATAAATTAGCAGTATAAAATCAATGATGCCAATTATGACAGAGCTCACAGAATAGAATTACTGCAACCTCATTGTCATAAATTTATAATATAAAATTTATATATATTTAATTGGAAGTAGATTTTGGATCATTACTGCAGAATATCTAATGACATGTGCTGTCGCGCCGTCTCTATCATACATAAAGCGCCACCACACCACAAAAAAAAGCTCCAGGCGCCGCCTTGCAAATATTTTGGATGCCATGGTGCTGCTTTACTTTTATATCAAGCGCTGCCGCGGTGCTTTTTTTGAATCCCCAAAATGGTTATCTAATTATTAATCATATTTCTAAGCACTAGTCTCAATAGTATAATCAAAAAAGATATTTTGGATTGGTAGTAGATTTATAATTGTAAAGACAAAATCCAGCCTACTGAAAAGCGGCGCTGCGGCACCTGGAGTTTTAATTAGTTGGCGCCTAAGATTTAATTAAAATGGCGCAGTGGCGTGTTCTTTGATTTTTTTGTCATTATATCTTACTTTTATGTGATTAATCCAAGCCTTTCCCTTATTAATTGGGAATAAAATATGGTATTAATTTAAGACCTACATAATAAATTAACCCAAATTAGCGCCACTTTGATAGTACTATCCCATATAATACAGCCATTCAAAAAACCATGTTTCATATGCTAACCTTACTTCTTATCATAGTGTGAACTTTGCTATTTGGGTTTCAACAATACAATGTTTTACTAGTGATTTTATTTAGTAATGAGGGTATTTCTGTTGTGCAAAATGTAACCATTACAAAATCTACTAAGCAACTAAGCGTTCAATAGGAGTGGCACCCACCAATGTGGCACTAAGAATTAACCTGTTTTAGCATGTGGTGTCATAGGACGCTATAAAGAGCACGTCATCACAGATTGACTGTTTCCACTTTTACAAAGTGCAGTTCAGCGCCAAATCTCAATTAAATAAAAAATGTAAGAAACTGTCTGAAACTTTGCATTTATATATATTTTTATCTCCTCTAAACAATTGGGTACTTTTTAACCCCAGTTGTATAAGCTAGTTTTAAAAATATTCAAGTTTTACTCTTTGGCCCGGTTGAGGTAGCTCCACCAGAAATTTGTTAATTTAATATAAAAAATGGTTATCATCACTATATTTTTGAGCTACAGTATCTCAATTACGTCATCTTGAAAACACCATTTCACTTGCAAGTTTTCAGTCAAAACTCACAGTTTTGCATACTTGTGCTATTAATAAAATTTTAATCTTTACATAATAAAAAGCATAATAAATTTGATGGTATATGATTTGAGAGTTTCTCTACAATTCCATATAAAAATATTGACTACTTTTATATTTAACACATTCTCATTTTTCTCTTTAAAAATTGTCCCCAAATTTGAACTTTTCTGATGCAAATTTACTCTTAGATGCCTCCCAAGCCTACCACCAACGCTACCCCCAAGGCTCCCAAGAGCACAGCCACTCCTTCTCAGGCAAGAAAGACCAAGGCTACCCTCTCCAAGCAGCCTCCTAAAGAAAAAACGCCTGCCAAGACCCCCACACCTTCCCCCAAGCCTGAGGCTGATAGCCCCACCCCCTCCCCACTCTCCTTTTGTCTACTCCCCCTCTGATCTCCAGGAGGAGCACGTCCACTCCAATGATGAAGATGAGAATGAAAGAGTCTCTGAAAGCAACTCTGGTGACCATGGTTTTTCAGCCTCAGAGAAGGAGCCTATCCTAGAGTGGGACCTACATGCAGTTGCCAATATCTGCAATGTCAACAGGCAATTTATAGTTCCAGCTGTTTTTCCTGACTTGTTTCCCATTATGACCAAGAAGGGAGGTGCTGGCTTTGTCAAGGACGGCTTCCTTTTTATATGCAATGACCAGAAAAAAATATGGCAAACCATCACTACAAATGTGATAGTCCAGGTTGCCCTGCGCAATTAACTACAATTGGGTTTACCCAAGTCAAGGAGCTCACCATTGAGCATGACTGTTTGGGCTCTGATATGATTCTTTACTATCTTATGTGATGGTACCTTTGTCAAGCCATTCCTTTCAACAAGGACTTGACTTCAACTGAGCTGGTAACTCATGCTCCCCTTTACCTGAATAAGGATCAGAGAGAGGAGGTTGGAGAAAAGACCAGACTTCAATGGTATATGACTGATCAACAGTCAATTGATGCCAATATTGGCGTCAGCACTAGAAGTATCAATGAGCTTTTACTTTCGGAAGTCCAGAAGACTACCATGCTTGGAAAGCCCTTTTTGCTACACGACAACAGGCAAGGTTCAACAAACTGTATTTTGTGCTTTTCAACACAAGAGGATCTTGTATGCCTTTTAAAGTGCAATACCTGGTTTGCCAATGGGACTTTTGCCTCTTGTCCTAAGCTATTTTATCAGCTTTGGGCCATCCATGCTCAGGTCAATGAACATACAATCCCCTTTGTCTTCTTCTTTCTCCCTAATAAAAGGGAAGAGACTTACATCCACACCTTGAATATACTCAAGCAAAAAATGGATGCCATCTTGCCTACACTTGAAGAAAAGCCAACTGAGAAAAGGGGCCGCAAGAAGAAGAAGGTCAGCCCAGAGGCTACCCAAGAGCAACAGGCCATAACCAAAAGTGCGCCTGAGTCCCTTCCTTACCATACCACATTAATGGGTGACTTTGAGGCTGCACAGGCCAACACTTTTATCAAGGTATTTAGGGGCAGGCCCCAAGGCTGCTTCTTTCACTACCACCAGGCTCTGTGCAAGAACCTGATGAAAAACCCAGCCCTCAATAAGCTGGTATACAAAGATGGTACAAAGAAGGCCAGAAAGATATTTAATTGCTTTGCTGCTATGGCCATGGTCAGAAATGAAGAAGTTAACCTTTTTTACAATGAGCTTCTCAACAACAATTACATTATTGAGAACCAAGAAGCATTTGCTCCTTTCATCCAGTACTTTGAGCACCAGTAGATGGGTGTATTCCAGGGGCATTGCCACATTTGCAAGGGCGGCAACTCAATTAATTGGATCTGCTACAAGAAGGTCAAAGCCGGCGTAACTAAGACCACCTCCTCACTAGAAGGTTGGCATAACCAATTTTCCCGCCTGGTTAAGAAAAAAGCCTATGTTCAATATGATCATCAAGAAGCTGAAGGTTCAGCATGCGCACGGGGAGCAGCTATATTCCCAGGCTGTCAAAGGCAAAGCTTTTATAGCCAAGCATGCTGGCCAGCAGGTCAAGTTTGCAAGTGTTACAAAAGTGGCTTTGGCCTATTACATCAGAGAGGGCTGCCTTACCTATCTCAAAGGCATTGCCACGGCCCTTGGATCTAATGTATAATCCACTTTCTTTAACAATAAACTTCTTTTTTTCAAATATTTGATTTTAACTTTTAATATGTATATACATGTTTAATATAGTGTTAAAATTTAATACAAAAATAGCACCATTTTAGGATGTGTTGACTTTGGAGCTTTGCGCACTATAGTTAGTATTAGCTGACCCCATATTATTATTGCAGATTTGAAATTCTTGGATAATTTTGAGTCTATTCAAATTTTTTTATAGTTTTTGAAATGTTTTTTGGGCTTTTATCAATATTTTAAGTTATCTGGCGCAGTTTAGCCATAAATCTGAGATGGCGTTTTTAAGATGGTGTCTTTCTAGATGGCGTTTTTGAGATAGCGTCATTTGAATTGACGTATTGCACCATTCCCTTGATGTTGATCCAAATTTTATGCCTGTTTCAGGGAAAAAGTCCTGATAGCTTCTCTTAAAAGGCGGTAGATATATTTTCATCAAGATTTTGGTATATGGGATCCTGTTCCTGAAAGGGTTATGAATTGTTGAAATAGATTATTGGGTAATAATATATACCTGTTAATATTTCCTAGGTCTCTTTTTCTTTTGGTTAAGGTTGTTTTGACAGACATGAGTCCCCATGAAGGGGTCAAATCATGTCAAATACACACAATGATATACATTCATATGCAGTATAAAGAGTATGGAGCTTTCCTAGCCAGCATATGGGTTAGTTTCTATCATACAATCTAGACCATGTACTATGTTATGTCTAGGTATGAGTATAGCTGAGTCACTTAGGGCGGAATAAAAAGCTTTTATTTGCCCTTGGGACAGTTTTATCTCTTGGTTAATTCCGCACCACAATTTCTGGCCTTACCACTTATTTTACATTGCTCTTAAAGATCAATGATCTCAAAAATTGGCTAATTCTCTTTTTGGTAGTAATCTGTCTACTCCAGCATTAATTAGATATGCACCAAGGTACCATCAGAGGTACAAAGAGTAATTAAACAGGTTATTTCCAGTCTGGGAAGCAACCAGTATTGTCAGAACTGAGAATATAAGTCTAAACTGATGTATCCTATTTTTTGATTTTTATGCCAAGACTTTTGCTTGTTTTTCCTCCTTTACCATCTTTGGTTGCCTATATTTCTGCAAATACTGAATCATTTCAGCCCAAAATGGTGTCAGCCAAAAATCTCAATTCCAGCTTTCAGAATCTTACTACTGACAATATATTTTTGATTTAAAATTATGAGTTAATCTTGCTTAAAAATGATTCTCCTATCATCTCTTTTTCTTAGATTTGGGTATAAAAACCCTCACAGCTCTATTATTCCAAGAAATTCAATCTCCTCCTGTTTAGGCTCATCAATAAAACCATTGTCTCAATTTGAGCTCTATCCTTTGTATCCTTGGTAAACAGTAATTTTTTGGTGATAGTTGAGCACAGGCTTTGATACAACTTCAGCAGTTGTTGAAAAAGTCTGAATTCTTATAAGTATTATATTGCCAGAGTGAACTCTGGTCACACAAATTGAATTCATGCCCTGTGTGAGAATTGGGGAGCAGGTTAAAAGGAAATTAAACCAAGCTCTCAACTACAATAAAATTGTGGTTTCAGCAACAACCAAAAGTTTGTCACCAACAATTCCTGGGAGGCCAAAGGGGGGAGGGAATCAAATGAACACCAAGAGCACCAAAAATTCAAATGGCCAAATTAGACTAACAAACTTTAAACTTTATTAGAGTTGAGAATGATGAAGCAAGGTCTTTCACAACTATTGAGTTTGTTTAAAGAAAGGGAATGAAATTTGGATGGGAAGTTGAATGTCTAAAACTCATTGACCAATGATATGAGTGGACATGGATGCATCTCTTGAGGCAGGAAAATATGGAAAAATCCAAATGGAAAAAATCAAAGGGAAAACTGACTTGACTAAAACTGAGGAACCTGTCTTGAATGCAATTACCACTTCTCCTGGCTGCTCTTGCACATGATATTTAACCAGAGGTGTCTCTTGGGTGGGTTAGGTGAGGGCATTCTTAAACTAATTATTCAATTAGTAGTGCAGGGACCTTTCTTGGGGTTTTTAGTAAATCTTTGGGAAATATCCAGGTTTAAGGTAGAAGAGATTCCCAAGCATTTGGCAAGAATTGAATTAGAGACCCAAGGTGGAAGCATAACTTAATACCCTGGTATTGGTATACGCCTTGTTGTGCAGGAGAGGCCGGCTTTCCTAAGCACCCCTGGATCTTTCTCAAATTGTGGGTTTCTTTAATAAGCTGCAGGCTGTTAATCTAAGCGCTGCAAGTCCCTCCTTCAATATTGCAGCCTGAAGGGTAAGGGGCTTCTTGCTGGAGCAGATATTCTTTCTAGAAGTTGTACTATTTTTGTTTCCCAGTGCAACAGGAGTTGCTCATATATTACACGGCAAGTTTTGCTCTCCAAAAGAATTTCTGAAGGCTGACACCGCTGTTCAGTTTAAAGTGCCTTATGATATAGGGAGGTAGACTACTATAGAAGTTCACAGTGACCGGAGATCACCAGAGTTAGCATGGATTAGCTCTATGCTGGAAATTTCTCTGCCATCTGCAATTTACCTATCAACCATCTCTACCATTTTAAGTCTCTGCATTTGTTGGGTCATCCTGGTACCAGTATCCCTGCAAGCAAACCTTTGATCAGCACATCTTTAAGATGTCCCAGTTTTCAGATGAGTCAGATTAGCTACAAATAGTTTTCAAAGACCTTGGTGGAATCTGTGTGGCCCTGAGAATTATTTTTCTAGGACAGTGTCTTTGAAGGGACCTAACTTGTGTGGATTTGATCAGTATGGCCTGAACCCAGGGAGGGATTATCCCTTCTGAAAGAGCCTTAAGATATGCCAAACTCTAGGGTAAAGCTACATGAAAACCAAATGGGACATCACAGGTACTTTCTGCTAGACTTTCAGGATCACTCCAGACATAGCTCTGGATGAGGATCAAAGCAAAAAATCAGCACAGTCTAGTGCAAAGGGGGTATCACAAAATTCCAGATTGAGATACCACTGCTGTATTAAGCATTATGTCATGGTTGCATAGATGATGTAACTTATTTAATAATATCTCAGCCGCCAATCAATAGATGCCAATGTTCAAACTTGCATTCAAGAGCTCCTGACAGCGCCTACAATTTATCTTGATGAAGCAAGTCAGACCAAAAGGCCAATTGAGAGCTAAATTGAATAAAGGTAATCCCCCTGAATGAACTCCTGTTGCATGAAATGATATCATCCATACAAGCGCATCTCAGTGAATAATAAAGAAAAAATGATTAACCACATTTTAAAGCTCTTTGTATTTTGAGCATCATTTGATAATGAATGAGTACCTGTTAAGAGTCCACATTGTGCATAAACCCAGCTGGAATGCAAGACCTTGTAATTAATGAACTCCAAGTTCATTAATGCACAATCCACTCAAGGGAGTAACCAGTCATAAAGGTGACAGAATTTGGGGATAAAAATATAGGGTGGGCCATGCGGCCCTGAGCAATTCAGGAATAAAACCCAAACCTTGGCCACCAATCCTGGCACCAACCAATGGGGATAAAGGACCCAGAACACATGGTTGGGACCAGAATATTGCCAAACCCAACCAACCAGTCTAAAATTAGACCTTGTGGGAGACTTAGGTCCATTCTCCCTGATAGTACTCCAACCAAAACCCATTGGCCACAACCAGGAATTGTTAACCCAGCAACAGATGGTAGGTGAACAAATAGTTACCTCTATTCCATTTGCCAATTTTTGTCTTCACCACCCAGAATTTTGGGATCCTGGTTCCCTGATTTTACTCTCACTTGCAAAATTTTTCACAGTGAGGAATGCTATAAATAAACCCCCTTTGGATATTGGATAGTGTAAGCTATCATTGAAGTTCTACCCAAGCTTGCAATCTATTTTCCTATATCTATTATAGAAAGTAAGTTCTTCTGTGTCTACCACAGCTGGGCTTTACATAGACTGGTTGGTTCAAGGTTTCTTGGAATTTGAGATGGTTGAACTGCATGGCAGGACAAGAGCATTATTAAATATGGAATACACACCAAGACATCTTGTCTATTTTTGTAGGCTCTCTAGCCAGTTGAAGTTCCACTTTCTGTATTATTTACTTCAAATTTATTGTTCCTAAAGTTGGGTATATTTAAAAACCTATCTATGTTACAATGTGTCACAAGTGACAAATTTCTGCTATTAATATGCATGGAAAACCCCCAAATACTGGATTTGAACCCCAGGATCCTGCAGGCTGCCAGCCCACGTTTTTTGGGCTCAAATCAGAAATGAATTTGACTTCAGAGAAGCCTCTGAAACCCATCAGCGTAAACCCTTCTACGTCCAGACCCTGCCCTATGAAGGATCCTCTTATCTCAGCCAGTGAGAGTACCAACCAATGCAATATTACTGTCATAACTTGGGACACTGCCAATGAATAATTTTATAAGCTTTCCCAAAAACAAGGGCCACCAGATGACAAATTTCATGACTTGAAGAAGGAAATTGAGATTCCACGCCACAGCCTAGCCAATGAAGATTTGTTCACATTGAATACCACCAAGGATTTTTAAACCCTGATAAATGATACTACCTGGTCCAAAGGATTTTGCAAAAAAAATTCCCATGGCAGATGAACATACTTATACACTGGGGCTGCCAAAAAGTTGCCCATTGCCATTCTTACAATAAAATGTTATGAACCTTTGGTTCACACAGGTTCTATCCCACATCCTTTTAGAACTTTACCATTTCAGTTTGATCTTCCCAGGTCTATTCCTGCTTCCCACCAAGCCCAAAAAAATGCAGACCAACCACACTAGTTATGCTGTCCCCAGGTGCATCATACAGCCCGGTACATTTTACAGAGTATCCTTCCAACCCAGATTACTTGGAATTTACCTTAGAGGAGATCTTAATTTACAGCCCATAAGCCCATACCAGAGAAACAGAGCTTATTGATTGTGAAGAAAATTGGATTGCTGTGCTGCCTTTGCTATGTTGCAACAAATATAACTAGCTGCCTGCGTATTTGGTACCAATGACCCACTCTTGACCCTGTGGCATGACCGCCTGCAAGAATCTGTTGCCTCTGGTGAGTCCACCTCCACCCAGATTTTTGAGTTATGTACATCACCCTTACCGGCCTCATTGATTATATGATACTCACCAGCAGATCCTGAGGCATCCTCAGAAAACCACTATCTTATATTGTAAAGTTAGTTTTGCAACTGTGCTGTTTTAGCAGAGTTATAAGGGGGAAAATATTTGGAAACTAGATAATTATCTTTATTTGGAGATAGGGATTATATAGTTGTTCTGAATCATCTTAAGAGAAACATGATTATGTAGATCATTTAGTTGGATGGTGAAGGGGGTGGCGTGTTTCTGGTAAAGGATCAGGCGCCAAATTAAGCCATCCACTGTATGGGATCATTGTTTGTTCCTGTTATCAATTTTGGGAATCTAAGTCAACTTTCTTGTTTGGCCACAGGTCACCAGGAAGTCAGATTGCAGGTCACAAACCTGCTTAGTTGGAACCTTGTTGGCGAGTTGACCCTGCTGTTTTGAACCCCCCTTGGCTGAAGGTCAGCTCTCGTCGGGAGGGAGGTTGTTGGGAGCCTGAATGCAATACTGGACTAGTTGCTGCTTGGTTGCAGGTAGTACAGCCTCAAATTACTTCTGTCAGGCCTTACAGAGCCTTAACCAATTGTGGTGTAAGATCTTGTCTTGTTTGTGCTTTCCAAGTCCTTGTACTGGATAAGTGTTGTTTTTGTTTACCTTTAATATGATAGTGGGGCCTACTTTTTTGGGCTGTAGCTTGCCTTTATCTGTATTCATTACCCAGGCCTTGTCCCTGAATTTGTGTCTAGTGTGGATAGGAACAAATGTGTCTCTTAGAATTCTTTCTTCCTTCTCTATCTGTTCACTATTGGCTTGTATTACTTGAGGTGCTGAACAAGGGAGAACTTTGTTGGGTATTTCCAACTTTGGCCCCGTAAGGGCTTGGATGATGTTTGGTTGTGTGCCATATACAAGCTCAAAAGATCTCTTCCCAGTGGATCTGTTCACCTGGGTGCAGCATACAAGAAGTGAAGTTGGTAGTTGCTTGGCCCAGCCCTCAGGTCTCCCAGCTGTGAACTTTGCAAGAGCCTGTACTAAGCTGTCATTTAGCCGCTCAACTTGGCCATTGGTGTCAGAAATTGTGCCATTAATGCTATTTTGATATGGCTTTCAAATAACAATATGTGCAAAGATTTGGTCAGTTTTGCTTTCAATTTTGGGAATTCCTCACCTTCTGCAAATGGGTCTGGTTCAATATCCACACATTCTGGATTACTGTACCTGCCCTTGACTGATCCTGGTATGACCTCATCCCAGCGTGACCCCCTTGGCCACTCTGTCTCTCTAATGAATGATCACTTTCCCTTGTCTACTATTTAAGTAGAATCATTTCTCCTAATAAAGACAAGTTTATCCACATTTGTGTTGGCTTTAGTATTCTTCAAGCTTTTCCCTTTTCTTTTTACCAAAAGGACTTTCTCATCTTATATTCCAGGAAATTAAGGTATGTGCCCTGAATTTTGCCCTGAAGGCTAACCCAAGACTAGCTTTGGACCTCAAATATTTTTTTATAAAGATTTCCTGCCGTGTCCTCCTGGATGTTGTCCTCAGGAGCCAAACATGACAAAATGGTGCTCACTACAGGGGCTGCAAGCCCCTTGGTTACCCTTTTCCCATGCGCTTTCTCTGGTCCTTCTCCCTTTGTTTCTGAAGTACCCAAGAAACCTAAAGTTTCTAGTCCTCCTCTAGAAGAAGACATCACCAATGCCCCCTCAACTCCCATGGTACTAGTGCTGTCCCCCGGGCCCGCGTGGGCCCCCTTCCAGCTTTCTCTCTTGACTATGAGCAAGCTCACGCTGCTGCTTGCTCTCTCCTTCACTCAGGCACTGTGGCAATGTACACTATCCCTGGTCTCTGTCCTGGGTACACTTCCAAAGATCTGTACTCCTTCCTCTTGGACTTTGGTCTCCCCCCGTGTTGATAGAGTCTATGGATACTATTGGTGTGTTAGTCAATCAGTTTATCCAACCCACCCTGGTTCACCATCAACTTGAATTAGGATCCCAGAACCAGCTTCTAAATTCTGTAGCCACCGCTGTCTCAGACAACCATGCCCAAAATATGGCATATCAAGAATGGTCTCTTAGCCTCTTTGCATGTATTTTGTATAACCAGTGTGACTTGCTGGCCTCCCAGAAATAACTAACCTCATCACTGAATTCCCTTTGCTCTTTGCTCCCTGGGCATATCAAGGATCAACTGTGCAAATTGGATGAGCATCAAGCAATGTGGAATGGTCAAATTGAGGCGCTCATCTAAAACATTATCAGGATTTTGAGACTCTGGTCACCAAACTCAACCAATTTCTAGAGCATATTAATTCTCATCTTGAGCTGGTTGGGACTCATGTTGATACCTGGGGCCGCCACTTACAATACCAATACAGACTGGATAAGGCTGCATTGGGTAACACTCTGTATCAAGTACAAAATTAGGTGGGTGATAGAGTAGCGTCCATTGAGGTGACTCCTCCTGCTCCTCCTGTTGAGGTCCTGTCTGACTTTGAAGCCCAGGTATGGGAAGCCATATCTGAGCTCAAAGCTACTACTTGAAGTCAATCTTCTGTTCAGAACCCTCCTCCAGTAAAACCTATGCCTGATCCTTGCATTGCCTTGCTCACCAACCAAGTAGCTACCTTGCGAGGAGAAATTGAGTATTTGAGACAATGCCTCTCTAATCCTGATGATTTGTCCTCTGAGTCTGAAGGTGAAGAGGAAGCTGATGTCACTAGTACTCCCACTCATGGCAATCATGGTTGTTGCCCTGGCTTGGAAGGCCAACTCTGGGTCAACTGTGCTCTTGGCTTGGATCAGCTAGCAGAAGTAACAAATGATGTTGCTGATAGGCAGGACACACTAGAACAAGAGATACAAAACCTCTCTTGCTTGACCAAGACAATGAATGGACAGGATATCCCTTTGGTTGCTCAGACCACTCTCCTGACCACCCATCTCAATGGGATTGCCAGCACCCTATTGGTGCAACAGATTAAGATTGATGAATCCAGAGCTGCTGCCACTACTGCTAGAGATATCAGTGGGCAAAACAGATCTACCCTGGACACTTTAGAGGAAAGCCTTTGACTCCTATGGGCTAGACAACCTGCTGCTGAATCTGAGTTTGAGGGCAACCCTCATATCAATGTCCTCAACCCTGGTGAAAACAGCCAATCTACCTCATTGTCCATTGACCCTGATTATAAGCCTTCATTTAAACAGATGGGACATTATTTTTCTTGTTATGCCTAGGCGCCAGATTGGTTATTTTATAACTTAATCACATTATTCATATTCAAATTATTCAGAAAGAGTAAAATATAATCAATCCCAAATATTTAATTGATCTTGGGCTTGGGTGATTTTTTAAAAAATAATTCATTGATTTTATAATTGAAAATTGCAACTTATAGTACTACTGAAAATATCTTAAGTGCTACTAAAAACCAAAAATATTTATGATGAGTTGCATGGGAGAGTAATAGCAGCCCCAAAGCTATAAATGCTATTACCCTATCTTTGGCTCATCATAAATATTCTTAGTTTGTTTCAGAAAAAAAGGTTGTTGTTTTTGAAAGACTGATAACTCTATTTAAAATACACCCTCTAGTAAGCTGCCCTACTTCATGAACTTGCCCCAATACACTACTAGCATCTTCTGATATTTTTGTTTCTCTGGTATCATCACGTGATTTCAAATGATAAAATATCTCAGAATATTCTGAGAAGCTTTCAAATGTTAAAGGTGAAGTATATAACTTCCCATCTTTCATCAAATATGAAAGATTAATGCGCAGATTTTTAACTTCAAGCTCTCTTTTTATAGGCCTAAATTTCCTTTCATAAATATAAAAAAATGCTTTTTGGGAAACAATTGAACCAGTTAAAGATGAATTGTATAATTCTTTTCTTCTTTCTTCTTTCTCACAAATATTTTTTAGATCATTAATGTTGTTAATATAAAGTACATTTTCTTTTTCCTTTAAAATTTTTGATATTACACCAAAGTGACCATCAACAATGCTTTTTCCATGGCATTCAACAAAACGGTTATATTTTATGGAACCCTTAATATATTTAGGTGCCTCTTTAAATAAGTAATATAAAAATTCATATGATCTAAAATGATTTCCATTATCTGTCCATACTTTTATATTTTTTATTTTTTTAAATCTATCTAATTTAAGAAGACTTATTAGACATTCACCTGAAAATAAAGAATCATGTGATAATATTTGAGACAAAAAATCATGATATTCATATTTAATTTTATTGTTTTCTTTAAAAACTAATGCAAACCCTAATAATGAGATTGGTTTTTTTGAATAAAAACAATTATTGGTCTCAATTGGACCACCTCCAACCTTTAAGTTTTCTTTATAATCTATAACTACAACACAAGACTCATCATCTAGTTCATTAATATCTTTTTTATATTCACAATTTTGATGAACATAAAAGTCTTGGTGCTGATTAATAGTCTTTAAGTCATTGTCTATAAATTCTGGTAATGGTAAGTTTTTACTTTCACATTCTTCCTTCTTTTTTTCTAGTGAATTTTTTAAATTACAAATATTGCACATATCGGTTTGTTTTTTACTTTTTATTATATTTTTAGGGATTAATTTATAGTAAGTGGAAATTGAAACTGAAATTTCATTTTTTATTTTCATATTTTCATATATTTCTTTTTTTGTTTTAAGTAGAGAGTATTTAATTTCAGTTGAGTAATTACTCATCTCTTTTTCTATATCTTTATAAATTTTTTCAGGCACTTTTTTTGTAAACTGGCTTGTTTCAAAAGAATTTTCCAGCAATTTTTTAATTATTTTTTTAGTTATTTCTTTTTTTAATGAATAGTTATTATTTTTTTGGCTTTTTTTGTTTAAGCTTACATTTTTATTTTTATTTATTTTTCTTGAGTATTCAAACTCACTTTTAGTTATATTAAACCCCATATCATTAAGCTCTTTTAAAGAGTAACTGGAAGTAACCAGAGATCGCAAGGCTGGGAGATGTTTTTGGGGAGAAGATTTCATGAGATCCTTTAAGTTTTCAATGAACTCATTGCCTTTTTGATTTTGAATAGTTGGCAGGAACTGAGCTTTCCCAAATTCAGTTTGAGTAAGGAAGTGCTTGATGAAATTATCAAGATCATCACCAGCAATAAAGAGGAATGCCTTTTTTAACATTGCAATTCTCTCTCTTTTTGTTGAAGCTCCCAAGGAAAAAAAGGGTAGCATGGAAGAAGTAAATTTAACTGAGGACATGGTAGTATTTTGAATCTGTAATTAGGTCAGATCTTTGATGTGTGCCTTAATGATGGAGTAGTTATGATCAGAATGTGGTCTTTGAATTGGGTTATTTGGATTAGAAGCTCTGTGGTACTTTAGCTCTTATATACCAAGCTAAATGACACCATTCTGAAAGAAATGGTGTGATAGCTTTTATTATAGTTTGAACTTGAATTTATGTTTGCAGAAATTAATTAAATACCCAGTTTTCATGCACAAGTGATATATGTGAAGCAGCTAAGCATTATTATTACATCATATCCTCTTTGTAATCAATGCAAATCAATTAAAATGATGTATTCAGTTAATTGTAACTCTTCCGCATATTTTTAAATGATAAAATATTAAAGAATTCCATTTAAAGAATGCTCAATTTGAGGTTCGAAGCTCACTTGAACCTTAAAATCAATCTAAACAGTGATAAAAACATCCTAACTTCAAACTATCATAAAATCCTAGAGGATTGAGCTTTTTAAATAAAATAAAATGCGAAAATAAAGCTCTCAATCTTATCTTTAATTTCGTCAAATAAAAAACATCTGTTGTTTATTCAAAAAAGAGTATTTATTAGCTTTGAAGTGATCTACTTTATATCATTAGATATAATCATATAATAAAATCTGGATTATGCTCTTTTAAATTACTTTTGCTTTAATATTGAGCATAGTATACATATTAAAATTTTTACACCAATAGAAAGATAAGATTCTTAGCTTCATTTTGATAGTTTACAGTGTGAAAAAATATTAATTTTTCATTGAGTTATTAATGTTTTAAATATAAATTGTGTAATTAGTTACTTTTTCAAAATCGAACTGTGTTATGCTGCGACTTGAGCAGCATGTGCATTAGAAAATGGCCTAATCTCTAAAATAATGACCCAGATATTCAACCCTAAACCCTCTACAATTGCTGTCTTCCTGACAATTTTTGAGACTGCAATGCGCAGGGCCACTGATGAACTTAAGAAGAAGCATATTCTTACCTGTCTGCATCCCATGTGCCAAGAAGTTGTGGCCCCCAAACTCCCTTTGATTGTCACTTGGGAGGACATGAAGTGACTCCTAATTGAAGAATTCAGAGGAGATCTCAGCTTGGAAGTCAAGAAGGATGTGTTTATGTATATTGAATTCAAACCCAAAGAAACCTTGGCTGAATTCATCAATTGTTTCTACAATGAAGGGCAACAGTTGATCACCAGTTGTCAGTTAACTCCCTGGGAAGCTTACACAGCTTGTTCAAATGCTTTAAAAGTGAACCAACTCTTATATCTGCACTTCAAGGCCCATAAAGCTTCCCTTATTTCAATGAAGAGCATCAAGACCCTCTTGCAAGACATGCACTTGACCCATGGGGGTACTGTGGTGCACAAAAATAAGGCCACTAATGCAGGAACCACCTCCTGTACTCCGCACATTATGACTCTAGGCTCAAGTGGGCAGTCTAAAAGACAAGGGTGTCATAACTGTGGTCAAATAGGACACCACTCACGTACCTGTACCAACTCTCAGATAGAGGGTTGCAATCCAAAGGAGCAGGCAGGAAAAGAGAGGCCAGCTTAGAGGTGGAGACACTCTCTGCTGACCAATCTCCTCCATCTCCTCCTGATCCCCTGTCTGATAAAGAATCTTCCCTCTTAGCTGGCCCAACTATCCTTAACCTGTTCCACAATCTTTCCAGTGGTTCTGAACCCAAAGATTCTGACTGCAATAAGTCTTATGGTTATGGTTACTCTGTGCTGGCAGTCCTGGAGACAGTTTCTGTCCCTTACAAGCTGAGTTCTGGGAAAACTACGACTACAACTTGCCCAACTTTGAACAAAGCTAAGGCCATAGTGGCTTGTCCTTACTTAGCACAGGCCCATTGTTCCCCTGTCTTGGTAGATTCCTCTGAAGAGGCTGCTGAATTAGCAGAGGCTCTCTTTCAGAATGTGACTGTATATCTCCTTTTGCAGACTGTGTATGAGAAATTTTCTGCTTTACAATGCATGTTGTCCAAATGAGAGAAATAATTGGAAGCTGCTCAAGACTTTCTAGCTGTCATGCCCCCCTTTGAGAAAGATACTACCTGTGTGGAAGTATCAATCCAAAAGGTTAAAATCAAGGCTATCCTGGACACGGGCTCTCCAGTCAATGTGGTATCATCCAAGCTAATGAAGAAGCTTAAGCTGGCCCCCGGCCTCAACTACACTCAATCATATGGTACTGCTGATATTGCTCAAATCCAAGCCATTGATGCCTACTCTGCTTTTCCAATGAGGTTTGGGAAGGCTCTTATTGCGTCCCCTGCTGTTGTCTTAGAAAACAAAAGCTACAATCTCCTGGTTAATACGCAATTCCTATGAGAGTACACTGGGATTATGAACCTTTGAGATGGGTACCTATTTGTGATGATCCACATGTTTGGTGATTTGCAGGCGGGGCTTATGTTGGCCAAGTGAAAGTTTAGTGACTGTTGTTGAAGAAAGCTGGCTGGAGTACCAGAAGATGATGGTGAAGAACTAGTGGTCTGGAGAAATGAGCCAAGATTTTGCCAAATTGATTTGCCAAAGTGAGAAGATGTGGAATATTTTGCCTTGGTTTAGTATGAAAATCAAGAAGGAATGTGGAAACAAGTTTGGGTAAGATATTTATTTATTGAGTTCCTAGGATAGACGAAGGAATGTTGCTATGAGAGCGGGATACAAGGTTGTTTTGGTGGGACGTTTTCCTTGGATTTTACTATATTTGTAAATATATGGGGAAAACGTTGAAGAGGTCCAAAAAGAACAATGTAAATAGTGTTCTACTATTTAAATGGGTTTGGGTTGAATGCAGGAAGAAATGGTACCAGAATAATGGACTGGTTAACGCTTTGGTGCGCAAAGAGTTGTTGATTTGAACAGTTTGAGCTGTGGAAATGATTTTCATAGTTGGATCCCGGTGGAACTTTAGAAATGGTCTATTTCTGCGCTCTGCATTCATTGGTTGAGTTCTGGCAGGTTTTCTGATGAAAATGATTGGTTGGAAGCCAAAAGCTTAAAGTATAAGCAAGGAAATAGTATATTGATACTTTAGGCTTTTGAGAAAGTAAGTATGTAATCTTAAGTTATTATAGGAAAAAGTGAGCGGCAATGGTTTAAGCTTCTGAAGAAAGAAATTTTGAAGGCGGAACCGTTGGGAAAAGGACACTATAAGAAGATGGCTGGCTGGAAAGTTACAGGGTCTTTTGACGGTCTTTTTGGAGGTCGTTCCAGGTCTTTGAGAGGACACTTCTAGGTCTCTTGAGTTTCTGCTAAGAGGTTTTGGAAGCCTTTTGATCACCAGCAGGAGCTTGGTTAGAGCTGAAGCCCAAGGTAAAAGAGCAGGAGCCCAAGAATAAGGAGCAGGTTCCTAAGTGCGGCGCAGAAGTTTGATTCCAAGGAGCTGGAGTCCACATTTGAGGAGCAGGAGTTCAAGTCTAAGGGGCAGACGTCCAAGACTTAGGTGCAGGAGTCCAAGACCAAGTAAAAGGAGTCCAAGATGTTGTTGGAGGACTCCAAGTATTGGCAAATCCATTTTGTTTCCCTGACCCCCCAGGCCGTATACCCAAAGGTTTCTAAGGGGATCTTTCTTCTGAGAGTGAATAAAAGCCCATTTCAACCTTTATACATATTTCTGAGATACATTTTCCCCTTACTAGAGAATGACAATCCCTTCCAGCCGGTCCCTGGCTACAATCCAGGACACACTTGGGGACTGGCAGACAGGAACCCCATATTATTGCTCTTAGGGTATGAGATCCCTCTAATCTTTGAAAAACCCCCGCGTCTCCTGGGTAAACACCTTAAGACTTGTGTGCTTGAGTACCCCACGGGTATCTTATCACTAAAGTACAGGACTCATTCTTCCAATATGCGGTCCCCTCCTCCTTCCTGTATGTCTAGGGAAGGTGTACATCTTCTTGTCCCTGTAGCTATCACTATCCTGCCTGGCTTGCAAGTGATTAAAGACTCCCAGATATCCTATAACTTACCCAAAAAATCATTTCTGAAGCTATATTCACCTGATTCCCTAAGCTGTACAGAGCCTAGGTTATGCCCTGGGATTTTGGACTGGACTCATAAAGAGCCTGTGCAGTTGTTGTTGGCTAACCTGACTGCCCTACCTATGCAGGTGACCAAGGGCCAGGTTGTTGGGCATGATCACATATTAGGTTCAGAGCAAGTGGTGTCCCTATACCCCTTTGGAACGTTTAGTGATTTTAACTTGCCTGAAGGAGACCCTCAGGTTCTCTCCCTATTCACTGCTGCAGACTTCCCTCAGCTGTTTCCTATTCAACAAAAAGATGTTCTGGAACTGTTAGACCAGTTTAAGGATATCTTTGACTCTGGACCCACCAAGTATAGTCTAGCTAAGGGGGTTATCCACCAGATAGATACAGGTGATGCCCCACCCTTTTTTTGCCAAACCTTACTGCTGCAGCAGAGAGGAAGATACCCAGGTCTCTAAGGAGCTTAAACAGCTCCTAGATGCTGGGCTCTTAGCTCCCTCTCAGAGCCCTTGGGCCTCCCCATTATTGATCCTAAAAAAGAAGGATGGAGGCCATCAAATTGTGATGGATTACCACCGCTTAAACTTGCTCACCAAAAAGGACTCTTACCCTTTTCCTAGAATTTATGATGCTCCCAGACAATTAGGAGGAGCAAAGTTTTTCCGCCATGGATCTAGCATCAGGATACTGACAGGTTAAATTGTCTGCTGAAGATAGAGAAAAGGCTGCACTCATCACTTCAGACGGCCTTTACAAACCCACTCAAATGCCCCAAGGACTCTGCAACATCTCATCTACATTTCAACAGGCTATGGAATCCATCCTACAAGATTTGAAGCTCTCCTGCGTCCTTGTATACCTTGACAATATTACTGTATTCAGCTCCACCTTCACCAACCATCTGGACCATCTAAAAGCTGTATTCATCAAAATTTGGGAGGCATGCCTGAAGCTCAAACCCTCTAAGTGCTCTTTCTTCACAGAACAGCTTGAATTCTTGGGCCACAAGGTCACCCAAACCGGAATATGCCCTATGAATAATAAGGTGGAAGCCATTGACAAGATGCTGCCTCTCACAAATCTACGGGAGGTCCAAGTATTTCTTGGTATGATGAGGTACTACTGACAGTTCATACCTGATTTTGCTGAACTGAGTGAACCCCTTGTCTAGATTCTTTGCAATGTACTCTTTGAGTGGACTGACAGCCAACATCAATCCTTTGAAGCGCTGAAAGCCAAACTCAAAGAGGTCCCCATTCTAGTCTACCCTGATTAAAATTAAGAGTTCATCTTGTATACTGACGCTAGTGGAGTAGCTGTGGGTGCCATATTAGCTCAACTTGACAACAAAGGCGTGGATTGACCTGTAGCCTACTCTTCATGGTTCCTCAATAAGCACAAAAAGAACTACAGGATCACTGAGAAGAAATGCCTGGCGGTGCTGCATGCTGTAAAACAGTTTAGGCACTAAATTTATGGGACCCAATTTACTGTAGTCACTGACCATTCATCCCTTAAGTGACTGCAGTAATTAAAGGAGCCCAAAGGTCAACTAGCCTGCTGGGCCTTATGCCTGCAAGGATAAAATTTAACTCTAGTAGATTGTCCTGGTGCACAACATCAGAATGCTGATGGTTTGTTAAGGATGCCTATACTAGCTATCTATCCTGCTGATGCCAATTGCCTATACAAGTTGATAGGGTACCCTGACTCCTGGACCACTGAGCCAGAGGACATATGTTTGGCACTGCAAGCCCTATCAAAGGATACTGTGATTTGAGATAGACAACTCTTCAAGAGAGTCAACAACCCTACCTACCCTACATCTGTCCCAGCATGAGGGTGACCATCATCCTCCAAGCCCACATTGATACTGGACATGGAGGTACAGCAAAAACTCATGACTGGTTGTGCAAGAACTTCTACTGGGAAAACATGTGAATCCTAATCCCTGATGTACTAGCCTCCTGTCATTCTTGTCAGCTCCAACAACCCTGACCTTCAAAGCATCAGTTCAAGCCCATTCCTCCTAAGCATGCCTTCCATACTTTGAGTATTGATGCTGTTGGGCCTCTCCCTTGTTCTAGGTCTGGGGGTCAATTCATCTTGGTGGCCATAGATCATTTTAGTAAATGGGTCAAAGCCAGAGCAACCAAGGATATAACTGCCAATACCACTGATAACTTCTTGATGCAAGATATCTTCTACCATCATGGTTGCCCTCAAGTCCTGATTTCTGACAATGTGACCAAATTTAATGCCCACCTCATAATGTTCATTGTAGAAGCTATAGTAGTTTTAAAAGCTATGGTAACAACCAAAAATACCTCAGATTTGAACAAAATCCAAGTTGCGCACAATTCAGGATTCAATTAATTTATTAAATTTCAGTTAATAAATGGACTGTCAAACAAAAAACGAAATTTCACTAGCCCATTATAAAAAATTATATCATACATCAAGCGGTGTAGTTCAAACCACAAACAAAATGAACTGATGCAACAAGTGAAATGGATAGATGCTGTTTTGGAGTATATTATAATCCAATCAGGATTAATAAAAGGCACCAACAGAAGGACTAAAATGAAACAAAACTTGAGCAATCTAGAAGCAAGACTACACAAGAACAAAACAAAATGAGCTCACACAAGATGTGTAGTGTGAGCAGCCTAAAATATAAATATAACAGTTTAATAGCCAATCAACTGCTATCCAATTTAGGAACAGAGTAATTTTATTCATTTTCATGGCTTCAGATTTGTATGGAATGGTTTTGAGAACCTTCCAAATATGGACTTGAGAATACAATAAAAATAAATCATTAAATTTTAAAATTTCTACTTTTAGTGATTTTATCCTAGGTTTTTTTACAATGGTTTTTACAAACAATATCTTTGACGGCGCCAGCAGCCAAGCCAGTAGCAGCCAGACCAGTTTCAATAAAGGCAAGGCTCAGAACATGGAGGCACCTGTTTACACCCAAGCCTTTGAGGCGGGTAACAAGGAAGCTGACCTGTACCTGACCACCAACCCCTATGGCTTTGACTTATTTGAGAGTCACTTAGAGTCTAGCTCTGCCCCTTCTCCTGTACCCACCCCTGCACAAGCTGTCTGCCAACTAACCAATCAGAATGTTAATCTTGATTTGAAACAACTTCTCACCACAATCTAGCCTGCCCCCTACAGCCAATCAGGCTTCAGCTCCCCTGGCCCAGCGCCCCAAGCAATGAATCATCACTACCCAAATTCTTCAGGAAATTGTGACACTGAATCTACAGGGTCTGTCCTGGGAACAGATTGCTGCCCAGTTGCCATTTACCCAAGCTACTGTCATGCAGGAATTCAACAACCTGATGAACAGGGGGGATCTGATTGGGATGGCCAAGAAGCCCAAGGAGCCCAAGAAAGCCCCTGAGTCACAAATATCTGAGGCATACCCAATCATGCTTGACCTCCTCCAGCGAGATCCCAAGCTTCCATTGACCCAGGCCCAGAAGCAACTTGGGCACCATAACATATGGGTGTCTGAGCAAATGGTGCAGCTCTGGATGTATAGGAAGGTGGCTTCCATATGGGTTCTTACCAATTTTGCCAGCAACCAATGGGATGGCGCTGAGGATTCCCCATATGATACCGCCATTGAATCAACCCTGGTCCAATGCCTGAATAGTCTAACTGATGATGTTATGTTCATCTCCTACTACAAGCTATCAATAGCTTTTGATGATTTTGGCAAGCAAGGAAAAGACACCGCCAAGAATATAAGGAAGAAGGTCAAGAAGGGGACATTCATTGGTGTATTTCCGGCTGTTTCAGCCAAGGGTTTTGTCTACTATTGGATGAACCCAGATTTAATCAATGGCTACTCATACAGCCATATCCTTGGTGGATTACTCAACTCCTAGGATGGCTCAAATTCCAAGTACCGTTTTTTCTTTAGCCACCAGATGGAGGGTAGCTCCACCACCCTTGAGGTCATCCAGGGATGCAGGCACCAGGCCTCAGTCTACCCCGCCAACCATGAAGATGTACATCTGGCTGATGCTGCCTTCTTCAACATGGGATCCACATTACAGGAGTGCCACCCTCAGGCTTTCAACAACCTCTATCTTGGGGTCCTTGACCACAATTTTCTCTTTGGCTGCCAGATGGTGGCTGACTTGTTTGCGCAAATGGTTTTCCATGTGAACATGTGCAACCAATCACGCAAGGATAAGCGCCTCCCACCCTGCACCACAGCCACCTACCAGCCCATCCAGCCAATGACCAATGAGGAATACAACAAGCGTTATATGGCAGCCATCACGCAAAATCCTCCTGCCTCCACCCCCGCCACCAACACCCCTAACCCTCAAGCCCAACCCACCCAATCCCAGACCTCCCAGGCCAGCACTGCCTCTACGGCTTCCTTCCGCGTTATTCTTCCTCCTAGGCATCACTCTCCCCCGCCCCAATAAACCCCTGTCACCAAACATTTTCTATTTATATTACCTTTTTTTGGATTTCAATTGTTCATGTTTGTTTTGTTTATAGTTGGTTTTATTCTTTATGTTTGGCTTATTTCTATAAAATCATATATTTACTATATCATGCATCTAGATCCAGAACACAGTTATTTTTAGCACTTAAACATAGCCCCTTGTGAAAATATTAACAACAATTTGGTGATCAGCTAAATTTGAATTAGAAAGTTATAGTATTGTTGCAACATCTTTGATTACTCCCTCTTGGGGAATTAACACCCCAAGTAAATCACCAAGTGGCTCACCAAGTGGTTCACCGCCCAGCCAATAAACTGGTGGCGCTACTATCAGTTAACCATCTATGACGGGGATCACTCAATCCAGGTCCTATATGGAACACAACTTGATTAAGCCTCGTGACTCAAGAGAAACATTACTCAGATAAGCCCTGTGACCGCCATGACATACATGGACAACTTGTGGCTTATCATGATACTATATATTAAGCTATATTCATATTAAATAAAGTATCATTATCTTCTTAATCTTCCCCTTTATTTTGTTTGTTATACTTCTCAGAAGTATATACGCGACAGTGGTAGCACAGGTAGGTTATCCATACCTACCCAACTCAAAGGAAAAATTCCTCCCAAGAAAAGAACCCAAGCAATGTCACTCCCAAACAGCTGGAGAGATTACAAAGTAGGACAAGACGTCCCCCCTGGACTTATCATCTACAATAATCTCTTTGTGCCCATTGATCAGTACAACACTCTCAAGACCTGCAGTCTGTTCCCTACTACACCAGCCACAACAGCGTCTACGCAACCTGAGATACCCAACATTGTGTTTCAACGCTTACGTACCGCTGAGATTAACGCCTTTGCAGGACTACGCCGTGAGAACGCCTCTCTTTGGATCAACAGCACTGAGAGCAAGTTTGCACAAGTGGAGTACCCCAAAAGACTCTGGGTTAGCAAAGTTGCCCTCCGCGCAACAGGAACTGCCTTGCGTTTTGTTACTGAGTGGTTAGCCCAACACCCTGATCAGAAGGAAAACTGGGAAATGTTCAAAGCCGTGTTCCTCAAAATATTATCCATGAAGGATTCAGACATGGTGATTATGACTGAACTCCAAACCTTCAAAATGACAGGAATGATTGAGGAATACATTGCACATACAAAGGACTACGTGACCATGCGTCCAACACCATCAACTTTGATGAACCTGGACCACGCCTGGACTTCTACAATGGCCTTCCTACACATATTAGATGTCAGTTTGACATGACCCGCTGCAAGAACCTTGAGGATGTATTCCTTGAAGTAAAACGTGCAGCTCAAAAGTCTGATGATCTACACGCCTCCAACAAATTCAAGGACAACCCTGCAGTTAAAAGAGAGCCTCACCCCAATAAGCAAAACAACCGAGCCAACAGTACCCAACCTCAACACGGGAATTGCACTGCACAAGCCAACCAGGCTAGCACCAAAGATACCAACGAGGAGGGAAAAGCTCAGAGGAGTGCTTAGGCAAGCCGCCGCCCCCTCTACACAAGACTTGTACAGAGAACAGGACGTGGACTCCATCACCATGATCCAAGTTCCCTCCAGCAACCCTCTCCTGTTTGCCGCCCAATCTGGAAATAAACTCCTTACCTATCCTTTCTGTTTTTACAGATACCAGGGCACAGCGCTATTTGACACTGGAGCCAATCAATTGCTTGTTAACAAGAGCTTTGCTGACCTCATGAAGTTATCTACCATTCAAAGTAACATCAAGAGAGTTGTCATGGCGGACAACGCAGCACACCAGTTACCCACAAGAACAAACCTTTCCGGGCCCAAATTGGAGACGTTTAAACAACAATTAGTGTCCCCATCATCCCAATCCCAAAAACAATATCATACTTGGATTAGATTGGATGCAAAAGACAAAGCCTCACATTGACTGGGACAGTGCCACCCTCACTATCCAACAAGGAGAAGTCCACCATCACGTGTACCTGACACATCTTGATACCCTCATGAGGGACCACATATTTGTAAAAGTCATGGAAACAGAGAAATAAACTGACATCAGCAAAATAAATTGGAGAACATGTACTTATGAAGCCATCCACTTCAAAAACACAGAAACCCAACACAAATAGAACCCAATTAGAGAACAGCTAGTCAATGAGTTTCCCTCTGTATTCCAAGATTCACTACCCGGACTGCCCCCTGATTGGGGTATCCAACATAAGATCAACTTAAAAGGTAGCGTTCCTAAGGCGCAACCCATCTACTGCCTCACATCACAAGAAGACGACGCTCTGAAGGCCTACCTTGACAAAGCACTCAAGAAAGGCCTCATCAGACCCTCAAAATCACCCTTTGGTGCTGCTGTCTTCTTTGTGGCAAAGAAAGATGGAGGCCTCTGCCTAGTCATAGACTACAGGGCCCTCAACAAGGTCACAATAAAGAACAGGTATCCCCTGCCTCTAATTGATGACCTTTTTGATGCCCTGGGGGGTCCTAAATCTTCACAAAAATTGATTTGACAGCAGGTTACCACCAAATTTGCGTGAAACCTGAAGACATTCCAAAGACTGCATTTGGACTAAATATGGATCCTTTGAATGTGTTGTGCTCAATTTTGGCATGAAAAACGCCCCCAGTACCTTTGTAGCCTTCATGAATAAAGTATTCAAGGAACAAATTGGGAAAAGAGCAATCATCTACCTGGACAATATTATCATTTATAGTCCCAACCTGCAACAACACTGGGAAGACATCTGCGCAGTCCTCCACACCCTGCATGAAAACCAGCTGATTGCCAAACCATCCAAATGCAAGTTCTTCTCAACTGAACTCCCCTTCCTTGGTCATATCATTAGCAAGGACGGTATCAAGCCCAATCCAGACAAGATACGCGCTATAACAGAAATGCCAGCCCCAAGAAACAATAGCAAACTCCACACTTTCCTTGGAATGGTAGCATATGTACGCAGGTTTATCCCTGACTGGGGCGCCCTAACAGCCCCCTTATCAGCCATCACTGGGAAAACAACCAAGTTTGTCTAGACATCTTTACAATATCAACACTTCTGCCAATTAAAAGAGCGCATGGTCACTGCCCCCATCTTGCAATACCCAAATTGCGAGGGTATCTATGAGCTAGAAACCAATGCCTCTGATTATGCCATAGGAGGAGTCCTTTGTAACCAAACGGCCCAAAAAGACTTCCTTCCCGTGGCATATGAATCAAGGAAACTGCCAGACAGCAAACAAAGATACCCTATACACAATAAGGAGTTGGTTGCCATCATACACTGCCTCATGAAATGGTGGTGTTATCTAGAAGGAGCTAAGACGTTCAAAGTACTCACCAACCACAAGTCATTGATATTCTTTAAAACACAACAACACCTGTCAAGAAGACAAGCCAAATGGATGGGTCTCATATAGAGATACCCCATGCAAATTTAATACAAGCCAGGCAGAGAGATGCTTACTGCAGACGCCCTATCAAGGCTATACTTAAACACATCCTCCGTGCTGATGGTGACCCCAACTGACCCATGTTAATCATGTGGAATCTCCAGGAAGGGTTCCCACCTGGCACACCAATGGACATCCAAGAGAAAGTCCTCAAGAACAGACATCTGTTCAAAAACGTATATGGTACCCTCCACCAAATTCTTCCAAATGGTGGCACTGTACCCTACGTTCCGTCAACACAAAAGATTGACTCAATCCTCTGTTATCACAGAGACTTGGGACACACCCGTTTCAGAAACTTGCATGAATATCTCAAGACTTGCTACTGGTGGCCCAACATGCTAGATGATATCAGGGAGGTACTGGAACAATGTGAAGTCTGTGAGAAGTACACCCAAACCAAAGCGCCACCCAAGTCAGTAGTACCTGTATCCATCACACAACCCTTCAAGGTATGGTTTTTTTGGATATTGTGGGACCTATGCCTGGTGAAAGCAAGGGCAAGAAGTACATTATCACAGCCATCAATTATACAACCAGATGACCTGTAGCATAAGCCACAAAAGAGCACAAAGGCAATAACGTAAGACAATTCATTGGCAAGGAAATCATAGCTAAGTTTGGAAAACCCAATCTCTTAATCACAGATGGAGGCACTGAACTCAAAGCTATTGACACCAACATATACCTTGCCAAAAATGGAATAAAACACGTCACAGCCAGCCCATATCACCCACAAGCAAATGGACGCGTAGAACAACTAAACGGCTCTCTAGTGGAAGCCCTCAGTAAGCTATCTGCCAACAATCCAAAATCCTGGGTTGACATGTTACCAACCGCCCTCATGGTCTGCAGAACACAAGTCAACCGCAACACAGGCAAAAGCCCTTACAAACTTGTCTATGGCCAGAAACCTTCACTTGTCAGTACAACCGCGGGACCACGACTGCCACTTCCCAAAAAGATTCCAGACAGCAGTGACCCAAAAGTACTACAAGCCAGAAAAGACCAAGAGACAATGGAACAACAAAGGGTTCAACAAGAAGCAATCCCGTTACAACCAGAAAGGTTCCAAGTCAGAGACAAGATCTGGGTTGTCAACCACAACCAGCACAAGTTGGACCCAGGGTTGCACAGACCAGGCATTGTCATGGAAGTCAAGCCCAATAACACCTACCTCATCAAAGGGATTGGAGCTCAAACTTAACTAAAACGCATGCATCATAATTGACTTTGTTTGTGTAAAGCAAGAGCAGCACAACAAAGTTCAAGGCTCCCTGTTCCTAACATCAAACTGGATCAATACCAGGCCTGTATTCCAGATACCCTCAAGAAGATTCCCAAGGCTCTGCCTTCCAGCACCCCAGGGGGAGATGTTGCAACATCTTTGATTACTCCCTCTTGGGGAATTAATGTCCCAAGTAAATCACCAAGCGGCTCACCAAATGGTTCACTGTCCAGTCAATAAACTGATGGCACCATTATCAGTTAACCATCTATGACAGGGATCACTCAATCCAGGTCCTATATGGAACACAACTTGATTAAGCCTTGTGACTCAAGAGAAACATTACTCAGATAAGCCCTGTGACCGCCATGACATACATAGACAACTTGTGGCTTACTATGATACTATATATTAAGCTATATTCATATTCAATAAAGTATCATTCTCTTCTTAATCTTCCCCTTTATTTTGTTTGTTATACTTCTCAGAAGTATATACACAACAGTGTTAACTGCTTTTAGATAAAGTTGTTACTGATCCAAATTCAAAACCTTAATGATAAACTTTAAGCCAATCAGGAGCCAAGTGATAAAGTGATTGTTGTGACATAAAGGGTCATTCAATAATTTTTAGGTGCATGTGCGCTAATTGATATGATTGGCTGGATGTTTTGCCATTGTACGCCATTGCCGCTGTGGCCAGTTGTTGATGGACTAGTGCCCAATCAGCTACTGGGTTAGCACTAGTTCATTAACAACTCACCACAGCGGCAATGGCGTACAATGGCAAAACATCCAGCCAATCATATTAATTAATGCACATGCATCAAATAATTATTGAATGACCCTTTATGTCACAACAATCACTTTATCACTCAGCTCCTGATTAGCATAAAGTTTATCATTAAGGTTTTGAATTTGGATCAGTAACAACTTTATCTAAAAACAGTTAACACTATAATTTTCTAATGCAAATTTAGCTGATCACTAAATTGTTGTTAATATTTTCACAAGGGGCTATGTCAAGCGCCAAAAATAATATGGTAATCAAGAAAATAATGCCAACACAAAGCAAACAACACATATTGAGATGAGCGTAAAACATACACAAAATGGGTAAAGATATGGGATAATGCAGTAGATGGGAAAACAAAAAGAAATAAACAAAGAGGAAACCATATCAAAATAATACAGGATTTATTGGGGCAAAAGCTATAAAAACATATGGAAATGTTGTAACTGTGCTGTTTTAGCAGAGTTACACGGGGAAAAATATTTAGAAGATGGATAATAATCTTTATTGTGAGATAGTGATTATGTAGTTCATGTGAATCAAGGATAACAGGAACAAGATTGGTGATCACACAGCTGGATGGAAGAAGGCGGTGACTTGATCCTGGTAATGAGTCAAGCGCCAAAAAGAGGTATCCACCGTAAAGTATCATCATCTGTTCATGTTGTTGGATTTGGTAATTTGAGTTGACTTCTTAGTCTGGCTTCAATTGACCAAGTAATTGGATTGCAGGTCACAAACCTGCTTGGTTGGAACCTTGCTGGCGGGCCAAGCCTGCGGTTTTGACACACACCCCAACTGAAGGTTGGCCTCCTCTGGGGGCAGGTCATCAGGGAGGTCATCAGGAGCCTGGCGCCGTATTGAACTAGTTGCTGTCCTGTGGCAGGCAGAGCAATTTCTCATTTTTTCTGTCTTGCTTTGCAGGGTTGTAGGCAATCATGGTGCAGGGCCTTGTCTTGTTTACGTTTTACAAACCCTTGCACAAGGTAAGTGTTATTGTTGTTTACCTTCAGGATGATTGCTGGCCCCACTTTTTCAGGTTTTAACTTGCTCTTGTCAACATTCATGACTCATAATTTGTCCCCAACTTCATGTCTATTGCAGATGGGGACAAAGGTCTTTTGTAAACGTTTGTTCTCCCTCACTGTTTGTTTGCTGTTAGCCTCTATTACTTGAGGGTCTGAGCGTGGAGGGACTTCACTTGGAATTTCCAGTCTAGGTCCTGTCAATGATTGAATGATATTTGGATGTGTGCTGTATACCAGTTCAAACGGGCCTTTTCCAGTGAATCTGTTCACTTGGGTTTGGCACACAAGTAGTGCAGTTGGTAGCTGCTTATACCAGTCTTCAGGTCTCCCGGCAGTGAGTTTGGCTAAGGCTTGCACAAGGCTATTATTAAGCCGCTCTACGTGTCTATTAGCCTGTGGGTGGTATGGTGTTGACACAATCTGTTTGACCCCATTTTTGGTGAGGTATACATTGGTGTCTTCAGAGGTCAATTATTTGCCTCCATCAGTTATCAGAAGCTCTGGCTTTCTGAACTTGCTGATTATCTCCTTGCCAATACATTGTCAAACGTCATTGCCAGTGTGTGCCTTCACTGCTTGGGCTACTGGCCATCTTGTGGCAAAGTCAATGGTGGTGATGATGTATTTCTTGTCATTGTGTTTTCCTGGCATGGGGCCAACAATGTCAAGAGACCATACTGTGAAAGGTAGTTGTGTGCGGATAGGAAGTACTGAATTTGGCGGGGTTTTGCTTTTGGCAAACTTTTTGTATACCTCACATTGGTCTAGAACTTCTTGAACATCATGGTATAAGGTTGGCCACCAGGCCTTATGCTTAAGGAACTCATATAGATTTTGGCTCTTGGTATGTCCTAGGTCTCTGTGATAGCGTAGGATGGTGTCAACTTGCTGATGTGTGGGAATGTAGGGAATGGTTGTGCTGTCAGTCATCTTTCTGTGAAGAGTCCTGTATACGGCAGCAAAGAGGTGTTCATTATCAATGACTGTTTCTTTTGTTATGTTGGTGATACCAGGGGGGGACCCTTTGTCCTTTGTCTGTAGTAGCAAGAGGGGCCAATCTGGGTCAAGCCCATTTTCTCCTCTTGTGGCACAGACATACAGGCGCAAAAGGGCGTCTGCCATGGCAAGCTTGGCGCCAGGCTTGTACTGGATGAGCATGTTAAATCTCTCCAATAGTTCCATCCACTGCGCTTGGCGGTGTATCAGATTTGTTTGAGTCCTAAAGTAGATAAGTCACTTGTGATTGGTTAACACTGTGAATTCTTCCTGGCGTTCCAGTTAATAACGCCATTTGACTAGGCAGTGCACAATAGCCAGTAATTCTTTGTCATATATAGGGTATCAACAATTGCCATCTGTCAGTTTTCGCAATTCATAAGCTACAGGCAGGAAGTCACCATAACTATTTTTGATTTGTAGTACTCCCCCAATGAATGCATCTGAGGCGTTGGTTTCCATTTGGGACTCCTCATCATGTTTGAGGTATTGTAGGATAGAAGTTGTTGTGAGTTTCTCCTTGAGGCATCTAAAAAAGAGGTCATGTTGGGGGGTCCACACAAACTTGGACTTGGCGCCTGTTATGGCGGATAGGGGGCAGTCAAAACGCCACGGTCAGGTATGAAGTGTTGTACATAAACCACCATTCCCAAGAAGGTATCGAGTTCCAACTTATCCTTGGGTGGTGGCATCTTGCAGATGGCCTGTATTGTTTGACTGTTGGGTTTGATGCCGTTCTTTGAGACTATGTGTCCCAAGAAGGGTAGTTGCTTGCAGAAGAACTGGCACTTGGAGGGCTTTGCCAACAGTTTGTGCCGCGCCAAGCTAGCAAAGACGGCCTCTAGGTCCTTGTGGTGCTGTTCCACCAAGTGGCTGTAGACAATAATATTGTCTAGATACACTAGGGCGTGTTTGCCTGTGGGGCGCAAATACTTCCTTCATGAAGGTTAAAAAGTGGACGGGGCATTGGTCATGCCAAAGTTGAGCATCACACATTTGTAGGAGCTGTATTTAGTGTGAAAGGTCGTTTTGGGGATGTCTTCCTCCTTAATACAAATCTGATTGTAGCCTGCAGTTGGATCAATCTTGGAGAAGACACAGGCTCCTCTCAAGGCGTCAAAGAGGTTTTCAATCAGTGGCAGTGGGTAATAATTCTTAATGGTAACTTCATTTAGGGCGCAGTAGTCTGTGACCAGTTGTAAGGTACCGTCTTTCTTAGCCACAAAGAATATGGCGGCCCCAAAGGGGGGACTGTGAGGGGTGGATAAGTCTTTTTCCAATGCCTCCTTGAGGTAGGTGCATAAGGCATTGTCTTCATTTGGGGTCAGCCTGTAGATGGGGCGCGCCTTGGGTGCAGCCCCCTTGAGTTGGATGGAGTGCTGAATATGCTTCTCAGGAGGCAGCCCAGGTAGTGCTTCCTTGAAGATTTCTGAATGGCAGGCCACAATGTTGTAGTCCTGAGGTGTGGAGGTATCCTGGTGATCTTTGAAGTGTATAATCTTGTACTGGCAGGAATCCCAGTTAATTGCCTTCAGGTCTTTCTTTTTGTCCAGGGTTTCTGTGATACATACAAAGACGTGGGCGCGTAGCAGTTGGTCCACAGAGTCAGGGTAGATCTGGTGGTTGATGCCTTCACGTTTAATGGTCAACACTGAGGTTGCCCAGTCTATGTGAGGGTTGTTCTTCTGTAACCAGTCTAATCCCAGTAAAATGTCAAACTTGGGAAAGTCAATGATGGGACCTTGAATGGTGGAGTGAAGGTTCTCAATAATGACAGAGAAGGGGGCAGTTTCCTTTGTCACGGCAATGTGGTGTTTGTCAGCCAGGACCAAATTTTTAATCTGCAAAGGATTAGTGGCCAGCTTGAACTTATCCACAAAGCTGCTATTGACTAGGGTTTGGTCTGCGCCTGAGTCCAGGACTGCTGAGCCTGTGTAACTGCAAAAGCGGAAAGGATAGGATATCAATTTACTGGGATGTCTGGCAATGGTGTACAGCACCGGGTCTTCCAAGGGCACCTGGATCATGGGGCATTGATTTATGTCCTTGGGTCAGTATTCATCATTAGGCAAGTCAGGAGTTGCGTGGGGAGAGCTTGGCTTGCTTAGTGCTCTCCACGGGCTTTTACCTCCTCTTGGTTGCCTTGTGTGGCGGTGACACAGAAATGGGTGTGGTTTGACTGGCTATTGCTTCCATTTCCATGCCCATTTGAACTTGTGGGTTTGTGGTTGGCGTTGTTTGCATTGCCTCTAGGGGGTGGTTGAGAGGAGCGCCCTCCTAGATGGGAGTCCTTGGGTCTTTCTTGTTTCCCTGTTTGCACCTTGTGAAGTGTGTTGTAGGTTTGCTCTGCTTTCTCTACTTCACAGTACAAGCTTTGCAGGTTGGTCACCTGATCCAGGTTCACATGTCTCATCACGTGCAACTTAAGAGAGTCATAGTACATGAGGTGTGTGGCTGGGGTGTCAAAGGCCATGTTGGATGGTGCACAGAGACAGAATTCCTTGTAGGCGCGGGTGAGTTCTTTTATGGTGCCTATCTGGGTCAGGTTCTTTACTTGATGTATGATCATGAGCTCTGTATCTTTAAGCACAAATCTTGCCAAGAAGTCCTGTTTGAAAGTGTCCCAGTTCTTGTTGGTGTGCTCTTCATGCCACTTGTTGCACCAAGTGCCAGCGTCATGGGTCAGGCAAATGGAAATTTCTGCAATCCAAAACCGCTGTGTGCATTCCATCTGAGCCAGCTTGCTCTGAGAGGACTGGATCCATGCGGCGGTGTTGTTGTTGTTGGCCCCAGAAAAAGGTTCCAAGGCAATTCTTTGTAGTCTTTGAGCTACATAGGCGGGCATGGTGTTTTTTTGGTTGGTTGCAGCATTGATGAGGGAGCCTGGAAGAAACCTTGTGCAGACATGGCGTTGAAGGCGGGTAGCGGGATCACTGTGTTTTGGTATAGGACAAAACCATCAGGTATCTCAGCACCAGGAGTTTATGGATTCCAGTCAGGTGGGAGGCCAGACATAATTCTGTCAAGGATTTGTTGACTGCAGCGTGTGCAGGTAACAGGCGGATTTTTTCAAGATAAGGTAGGATGGAGAACCTACCTGTGCTACCAATGCCGTAACTGTGCTGTTTTAGCAGAGTTACATGGGGAAAATATTTAGAAGATAGTAAATAATCTTTATTGTGAGATAGTGATTATATAGTTCATGTGGATCAAGGATAACAGGAACAAGATTGTTGATCACACAGCTGGATGTAAGAAGGGGGTGGCTTGATCCTGGTAATGAGTCAAGCGCCAAAACAAGGTATCCACTGTAAAGGATCATCATCTGTTCATGTTGTTGGATTTGGTAATTTGAGTTGACTTCTTAGTCTGGCTTCAAGTGACCAGGTAATTGGATTGCGGGTCACAAACCTGCTTGTTTGGAACCTTGCTGGTGGGTTGAGCCTGCAGTTTTGACAGAAAGGTTAGTAAAAAAATCAAATGAGAGAACTCAAAAAACTACTCAAAGACCTTGACTTGGCAATTGCCAAAATCAAGGACATTGACCGCAAGGTCAAAGCCAAAGTTAAGTCTGCCGTCCTCACAGGGGACAAAATTGACAAGGTGTCTGCAAAGGAACTAATGTCAAAAATGCCAGACACCCCAGAGCATACCGTTGAGCGTCTTCTCAACATCCAGAAGACGGTGGTGGAGAGCCTGTAATTTAAGGCATACAATCTTTCTGTGCCGTCTGTCTGGGTTGATGACCCGGAGATGTATGAACATCTCAAGCTCGCCAAGTGTGCCAGGGCAGAGGATACTTAAATTGTCAGCACAATTGATTGCGCCAAGAATGGCCAAGTTGGCCGAGGCTGCAGGCAAGGAAGAAACACAAGAAGGTAGCCTAAAAAACAAAGTTAATAAATTTTCAAAAAACTTACCTTTTTTCTTAGAAAACATAGATGGCAAACTCCACCAAATCCTGGTCCCCTTTGTCCTGGCCACCTTTTATAAAAATTATGCCACTCATGTAGCCAAGCAATTGTATCTGTCCCCCCTGTTATACAGGAGATGGAGGATTGTATCCACGGGTCCTTTCCTATGTTCAGGGAGGCATTGGCTGGGCTGACACATGGAGAGGGGGCATCTGAGTGGGCAGTTACTGCCTACAAGAATGCCCAACTGGTACGCCTGGACCCAGTTTACCTCAGTGGAGTTTACTGTGTAAACTCCATTGAGCTTGTTTAGGATGTCCTGGCAACACTCCCATTCAAGAATGTACCGGAGATGAGCCAGGCTCATGTGGCTGCTTTCTTCTGCTTCCCGTTGGAGCACACCCTGTCTTACCTGCTGGACAACTTTGGGTGCACAGTGGGCAAATTGGCTGTTGCGTCTGCAACAGCTGTCAAGAAGACAAAAATCCTCCTTGCCAACTTTGGGTTGGACTGGAGTGCCAATGAGACGGGGTCCCTGCAGCCATGGAGCTAACCTTTGCAAAGACCAGGCATAACAAGAAGATCAGCGCAGTCTATAATAAATTGTGTGAGTTCATGGAAGCCTTTGCTGGGCAAAGGCTTCACTTGGTGGTTTACCTTGACTATCTTTTCTTCTTTGGGATGAGTGCCAGCGTAGAGGATCTAGACAGGGTCCTTCTGGGAATCAACGAGGCCCAGCTTGCACTCAACAGGAAGAAGGTCCCCCCTGGATATGACTAGGTGGACCATGTAATCCAAGACGCCCTGGTCCTGGCAGGGATTTACGGGTTTGCAGCCCCGCCTGAAAAGCTGCTCCTCAGTTTGCACCTTACCCTACTCCCCTTCACCAACAGGGGGGAGTTTTTTAATATAGGTGTATCCACCGTCCACAGTGTGGCGGTGGAGGTTGTGCGCCACCTCCATGGCGGGGTGAGTACTGTAAAGCCCCATAAAATGAGGGAGTATTCTAGCTAGGTAAGGCATCAAGTTGGTGACTTGGAATGCCGTGATTGCTGTCAAGATGTTATAGACCATCATCATCCATCTAAAGACCTTGGCATAAAAGTTAAAACGTCCAAAATTACTGGCAAAGTACGTAAGCACGTAGAATACAAAGGAATATATTGCTACGTGCTGGGTGGAGCGGGGGCAACACCAGCGTGGGCCAGGAGTACGTCTTGGAGGAGTTGAGCTGCGCTGGCTCCTTGTAGAAGTATTTGTTGGGTGGTTTGTTGTAAGGCCCATGCTGGTGAGAGTTTTGGTGGCCCCCAATCCCAAGGCAGGCTGTGAGGACAGCTGAGAAGATTAAGTGGTTCATCTTCAGTTCCTGGGAAAGGGCAGACAAAGCTTAGTGTCTTAACTTTCTGTAGTGTAAAAGTTTTTGGTATTGATTTATGTGATACTATTGAGGGGTAATTTCACTCAATGATAGCACAAACTACCATCAAGTGATTGAGATTTATTATATACTGTCATCCTTAGTGGGGCATGAATAGTACAAAGCATTGATAGGGGACCCCAAACTCTTGGTGTTGTCTGGGATTCCCTTTTGGGAGTGGAATGGGAGTGGTTTGGCAAGCAATGAATTGTTATCCTTGGCATGGCATGGAATGGAATTAGAGCATCTTCAGGCACAGTATGCATTTCAATTCAACTTTTGCAGTTGATGCATTATTTGTAATGCTGGACTGCTTGTCAACCCCCTCCAAATTTGGTAGATTCCAAATTTAGGCAGCAGTTGCCCCTCCATTTGGGTTTGGGGAAATTTCCTTTTTGGGGTTCCCCTTTTGGCAATTTCCCCCATTTGGCGGGCTGGGTGGGGGACTGGCTGGCAGTGATGGGCAGGCGTGTGTGGGCAAGCTGCCAGGCCTGGCTGCGGCCCGCAGACAGGGTATGAAACCTGTCCAAATTAAAAAAATTATTTTTAATTCCGCTTTCAAAATTACAGCTTCCTGCAGCAGTTTCCCCAATAAGGGGGAACTGCTGCCTTTTTTATCTTGTTCTTTACACTGAAGTGTGCAAAAAACATCCTTCTGAACGCCAGTGTTGTCAGGAATATTACTGACAGTTGCTTCTCCTTCCCTTCTTG
This sequence comes from Entomophthora muscae, assembly GCA_014839935.2. Lineage (NCBI taxonomy): Eukaryota > Fungi > Entomophthoromycota > Entomophthoromycetes > Entomophthorales > Entomophthoraceae > Entomophthora > Entomophthora muscae. The sequence continues at coordinate 74,385 of QTSX02005132.1, forward strand.
GCAAACCTGTCCATTGGCGGTACTGGGCAATAAGCTCAGGTGTGTTGGCGAGGTTTTTTACTGGTTCCCATGAGTTTGATTCTGGTGAGTAACCTACCCATGAAACTAGATATTGGACCTGGTTGCAAACTTTACTGTACCCTAGTATGGCCTCCACTTCCCACTCTGGGGTGTGTTGTAGGATTTTTGGTGGGGGGTTGCTGTTTTTTGTCTGATGAGTATGGAGACTTCCTCTTTCTGCCTCTAGTTTGGATACATGGAAGACGTTGTGGGCACTGGAGCGGTCCGGAAGCTGTACTCTATATGTTGTGTCTGAGATTTGCTGGAGTACTTTGAGGGGGCCAATGCAGTGGGGTCCTAGTTTCCTGCCCACTTGGTTAATCTTGAGATTCTTGGTGTCAAGATACACATTGGAGCCAATTTTGAACTCTGGGTTGGCACGTCAGTGTTTGTTGGCTTGGACTTTGTACTTTTGTTGGGCCTCCCTGAGGTTACTCTGTAGATACTTCTGTGTATCCTGTAGGTTTTGGAAGTACTTGTTGGCTTGAGGTACTATCCCTTGGCAGCCTTTAGTGGGGATTCCTTGAGGAGAGAAACCATAGTTGGCCGTGAATGGGGACATCTTGGCTCCCAAGTGGTAAGAACTGTTGTAGCTAAACTGGGCCAAAGGTAGTAGGTCCGCCCAATTATCCTGCTTAGTGTTAACGTAAGCGCGGAGGTATGTTTCTAGTATCTGGTTAACTTGCTCTGTTTGATCATTGGTTTGAGGGTGGAAGGCTGTTGACAGGTTGAGCTTTACTTGGAGTTGCCGCATTATTTTGCCCCAGAATTTGGAAGTGAACTGGGTTCCTCTGTCTGAGAAAATGTCTTTGGGGAGACCATGGTGGCGGTAAATGTGATTGAGGAATAACTGAGCTGTGGCGGTGGCTGACATTCCTGATGAGCAAGCAATGAACTCTGCAGCTTTGGTGAGGCGGTCCACAATAACCAGAATCCCTGTGAATCCTTGACTGGGAGGTAGGTCCGTAATGAAATCCATGGAGATAGATTCCCATGGCATGTATGGGATTGGTAGGGGTTGAAGCAAACCCTGTGGCTTCTGTGTGGAGTGTTTGTTTCTCATACATGAAACACATTGTAAGATGTAGTTTTTTACTTGTGGAAACATGGATGGCCACCAGTAGCTGATTCAAAGACGCATCATAGTTTTCTTGATTCCTCCGTGACCACCTAGCGGGGAGTCATGTAGCTCCTGTAGGACCTGATTCTGAATGGCTCCTTGGGGCACCACCAATCTATTGAGTCTGTAAAGGAACCCCTCATGGATAGAGTAGTTGGGGTTGGGTTTTGCGGAGTTCATTTTAGCAATTAGGTCCTGGATGAGTGGGGAGTCCTTCTGGGCGTTCTTCACCTCCTCCTCCAAGTATGAGAGTGGTTGGGAGGCCCCAAGGACGGCCATCAAGAACTGGTTGGTGTCTAGGACTGGTTGGGTGTTGAAATGACTGTAGGACTGGTCTCTTTTGTTGTGATCTTCTTGTCTGCTCAGGGCGTCTGGTGTGTTGTTGGTGTGCCCTGAGATGTAACTGATTTTGAAGTTGTAGGAGGACAAATCCAGAGCCCATCTGGCAAGTTGTTGTAGATCTTCTTTTTCTCTGTGAAGTATAGAAGGTTCCTGTGGTTAGTGCGGAAAATGAATGTGTGCTTGGCTCCTTCTAAGTATTGTCTTCAATGTTTAAAAGCTTTAACTATGGCCATAAGTTCTTTTTTGTACATATTGTAGTTTTGTTCACAATCCAGCAGCTTCTTAGAGAAGTATGTCACAGGATGGTATACTCCAGGCTCCCCTTCCTGAAGCAAGACTGCGCCTAAAGCAAAGTCTGAAGCGTCAGTCTCCAAAAAAAATTGGAGCTCAGGGTCAGGTTGTCAGAGTACCAGGGCTGTTGTGAAGGCAGTTTTGAGGGTCTCAAAGGATATCTGTTCCTCCTCTGTCCAAATGTAAGGTACACTCTTGGCTGTTAAGGACGTGAGAGGTTCCACTATCTTTGCAAAATTCTTAATCAACTTACAGCAAAATTTAGTCAACCCCAGGAATCCTCTCAATTTTGATTGGGTGTCTGGGATCTGCCATTCAATTACTGCTGCAATTTTGGATGGTGCAATGACAAAGCCGCCTTTCTGGATTGTGTACCCCAGGAATTCTACCTCTTGTTTGAGGAATTCACATTTCTCCCTTTTGCAGTATAGCTTGGCCTGGCGTAAGCATTCCAGGACCTTCTTCAAGTCACAAAGGTGTGAGGCTTCATCCTTGGAGTACACTAGAATGTTGTCTAGGTAAACCACTACACAGATATCCAAGAGGTCAAAGAGGATTTTGTTCATCAAGGCTTGGAAGGCTGAGGGTGCATTGCAGAGTCCAAAGGGCATGACCAGGTACTTGTAAAGGCCAAAAACTGTTCTGACTGCTGTCTTCCACTTGTCTCCTTCTGCAATTTGGACCTGATTGTAGGCATTGCAGAGGTTGCGTTTGGAGAAGACGTAGGCTCCTGTCAGTCAATCTGTTAGCTGCTTGGTGGAGGGAACTGGGTAGCAATGCTTAACTGTGATGGTGTTGAGCGGGCTATAGTCTACACATGGGCATAGCCCTCCATCTCCTTTCTTAACAAAGAAGATTGGCAAAGAGCAGGAGGATTGAGACCATCTCATGTGTCCTTTGGCCATTAGGTCAGAGATGTATTCCTTTAGTACCAGGCCTTGCGCATGTGTGGCAGGATAAACCTTTCCCCATTTTGGGGTTTCACCGGGTAGAAGGTCAATCCTGAGGTCGCTTGCTCTTTGCTCTGGGAGACCTTGCATTGGGACTTTGCTAAAGACATTGGTGTATTCTTCCAACATCTCATCTAGTTGGGGGATCACCAATATGAGCATGACTGTGCTGGTGGGTGTGGAGTTACTCCCAAGTGGTGCTGTGCCAGTCTGGCCCTGACTGGGGATGTTGACCTGATGTGTGTCCCAATCAATGTTGCATCTGGCTTCCTGCCACCAAGGCATTCCTAGTATGACGGGGAAGGCAAGGTTTTCTAAGGAGGAGAAGTTTAGTTCAAACCTCATTCCCCCAATTTCCACAGTGGTTGGTTCCATGGCCCGGTACACTGGGGGGGTGCTCCCATTGGCCAGCTTGGTGGTTCCTCCTTCTATGGCCTGTTTGCCAAGACCTTTTACCAGGAGGTGGTTGATGAATTCCCCATGGCTCCTGTGTCAAGTAGGGCGGTGGTGTGTATCTTCTGGGTATTAGAAGCCAGGGTGATGGGGACTGTGGCGTAGAGAGAAGTAGTTGCTTTATTACCTCCTTCCTCAGCCGCCATAAGGGGCTGGGGATTTGAGGGAGGTTTAAAAGGGTTTGGATGGGCGGTGGAACAATTCATCACTGTGTGACCTGCAAGTCTGCAGTACAGACAGAGACCTTGTGCCACATGATGGGCCTTCTCTTCATTGGATAGCATAAAGCCCCCCCAGGTCTGGGGATCACCCCAAGACAGGAGACTTTAGCGTCAGCGGGTGGTCCAGCAACCTCAACTTGAACAGAGTTGAGATGGGTGGCCTTGGCGGGGAGGGTATTTTCATACCAAGCTCCCCAAGTTTGAACGTCTTGAATGACCTCATTGTAAGTCTCAGGAAGCTTATGATGAAGGAGGAACTCCTGGACTTGGGGTGAGAGTCCTGCAATATCAAGTAGCAGGCTTCATCACTATCCAGGTCAAGAGCCTCCTTGAGCTTTGAGAATTGTTTGGTGTAGTGGGTGATGGTAGATGTTCCTTGTCTCAGAGAGTATAGTTTCTGACGGGTATTGTTTAGATCCTCCAGGGAGCTGACTGAGTCCAACAACTTCTGACTGAAGGAGTTGAAGTCATGATGTAACCCTGGCTCTTTTAGTACAATTGCAGCAAACCAGTCTTTCTGTTGACCGGTGAGTTGATTTGCCACATGAAGAACCTTTTGGACGTCGGTGGTAAAGCGGGCGGGCTCAGCTTCAAACAAGGTGTGCAAGAAGGAGAGCAGAGTGAATATCACTTGTTTCTCAGAGGAATGGATTGTGGATTTAGAAATTTGACTGAGAATAACATTCTGAACCTGGTGGATATTGGTAGGTTGTGTGGCCTCTCCTCTAGATTGAAGAGTCAGGAAGCAGCAAAGACAAGTATAGCAGACAAGTAAGAGAGAAATCAGGAATGTAAGGCATATCAAGGTAAGATAGCTGAACATAGTTGAGCCTGAGGCCGTTGATGTAAGCCCCAGTGGTGGTGCTATCATAATGTAAAGCCTCATAAAATGAGGGAGTATTCTAGCTAGGTAAGGAACCAAGTTGGAGACTTGGAATCCCGTGAGTGCCGTCAAGATGGGATAGACTGTCATCATCCATCTAAAGACTTTGGCATGTATGTTAAAACGTCCAAAATTACCGGCAAAGTATGTAAGCACGTAGAAGACAAAGGAATATACTGCTACGTGCTGGGTGGAGCGGGGCAAAACCAGCGTGGGCCAGGAGTATGACTTGGAGGGGTTGAGCTGTGCTGGCTCCTTGTAGAAGTATTTGTTAGGTGGTTTGTTATAAGGCCCATGCTGGTGAGAGTTTTGGTGGCCCCCAATCCCAAGGCAGGCTGTGAGGACAGCTGAGAAGATTAAGTGGTTCATCTTCAGTTCCTGGGAAAGAGCAGACAAAGCTTAGTGTCTTAACTTTCTGTAGTGTAAAAGTTTTTGGTATTGATTTATGTGATACTATTGAGGGGTAATTTCACTCAATGATAGCACAAACTATCATCAAGTGATTGAGATTTATTATATACTGTCATCCTTAGTGGGGCATGAATAGTACAAAGCATTGGATAGGGGATCCCAAACTCTTAGTGTTGTCTGGGATTCCCTTTTGGGAGTGGAATGGGAGTGGTTTGGCAAGCAATGAATTGTTATCCTTGGCATGGCATGGAATGGAATTGGAGCATCTTCAGGCACAGTAATGCATTTCAATTCAACTTTTGCAGTTGATGCATTATTTGTAATGCTGGACTGCTTGTCAACCCCCTCCAAATTTGGTAGATTCCAAATTTGGGCAGCAGTTCCCCCTCCATTTGGGTTTGGGGAAATTGCCTTTTTGGGGTTCCCTTTTGGCAATTTCCCCATTTGGCAGGCTGGGTGGGGGACTGGCTGGCGGGAGCAGGCTGGCAGACGGGGTATAAAACCTGTCCAAATTAAAAAAATTATTTTTAATTCTGCTTTCAAAATTACGGCTTCCCGCAGCAGTTTCCCAATAAGGGGGAACTGCTGCCTTTTTTATCTTGTTCTTTACACTGAAATGTGCACAAAACATCCTTCTGAACGCCAGTGTTGTCATAAATATTCCTAACAGGTACATACCAAAGAGCCCACTACAGGTGCACACAATAAAAATATGATTCCAATAAATTTTATTACAATTTATATGTTTTTTATTATTATAAATTTTTATTTCAGTAAACCAGTCTTGTAAAATATATTGCAGAAACAGTTTTCATAAAAGCATAAAATTATATGTTAATAAAATAAATTCTAACTTGTAAATTTTACATTTAATTTTTTTAAAACTATTTTTATATTTATTTGACAAAAGTGACTTAAATATTTTTGCGTAATCCAGTATTGAGCGTTTGGGATTACCTCAGATGGCATAATAAAATAATATATAATAAAATAAATAAATTACTTACATCTATTGATGGATCTTATGAATGTGATTGCAGGCGTGGAAACATCTAAATATAAAATGATAATTAATAAATCTTGACTAGTAAATAAGTGAATATAAAAAAATTGAACACTCTAAGCCTTTAATTGATTGGCTGTTTGAATAGGCACGCAGGGATGAACAAATCAGCGTGGCCATAGAATTTGGCCACAGTCTCAGCTGGAGGGTGTGGATCCCGGCCTGCAGCAAATTAAAGAGGTCCTCAGTCCCAGTTGGGGTATCTCGCTTGACAACTTGCTTGAGCCACCCAAAGACTTCCTCAATGGGATTTAGGAAGGTCAAATAAGCAGGGAGGAAGAGAAGGCGTAAATTTCCTGTGGATAATTGCTGGGGGCCCACAGCAATGCTGGTGTCAATTGATGAAAATTCTTCAAGAATGTCAGCCACCTTGTGGAGACCAACATTGTCCAACACAATGACATTGGTGAAGCCCAGGCTCGTGCGCCTTAGGTGCTTCTGGACCAATCAGAAAAATGATATAAAGGTCCTGCTGTTATGTGAACCCAATATCATTTGGTAGAGCTTAACCCCCTTTGGACTGAGGAGAGCCACCATTGAGTAGACTGTGGCGCAGACTGCAGCACGCTGAGCCATCCCGTCATTGGAGCCTTTGGGGACATAGCCATACCCATTGCTCATTGACGAGGCAAATGTCAATTTGTCAATATAATAAAATTTGACTGTCCCCTTGGCTTTGAGGGCAGTGTACGCCTCTGCGTAGTTTTTCCGGACATCAATGTTAGCTGGGCTGTTTCTGTTGTAGGGGGATACCCCAAGCTTTTTCCAAGAAAATTACATTCCCTTCACCAGATGATAGTAAAAGGAAATGGAGGCCTCAATCTCAAAAGTAGATTTATCCATGTCCTGTATATTTGCCAGTTCAAGATGGCAGTCCCGGGTGATCCACTGGTGGATTGCCCATTTGTGCTCCTTGATGAGCATGGTAGAAACACGCAAGGATTTCTCCACGGCAAGGACACAACCATTATTGATGAATTTTTAGAAGGTCTTGCTGGCGTACTTGGGATCCACTCCAACAAGGGCTGCAGCCGCCTTGTAATCACCTGATTCCCACATTAGCTTTATCAGGATGATGTGTTTTATGTCAGGGATGCGCTTCTGGGAGGGCTTTTTAGCGGTGGGGATTGACTTGTTGGCATTGGGCACAACAAAGGGCATAGGTACCTTGGTATAGAAGGCTGCAACCTTTTTTAACACCAGTTTTCCCTCATTGATTTGATAGAACTCAGGCTCCTTGTCATCCTCCTGATTGCCATCACTGACGTAGGGCTTGTAGCTAGTATCAAGTACAGGCTTTACCTTCTCCAGCATGGCTGACGGGACCAACTCTTGCCGGTACACAACGTCAAACACATACAAAGTAAGTTCTACCTCCTTGTTTCTAACTTTCTTTATAGTGGTGACTTTGGTGGGCTTCCAGGTCAGCTTTGGGACCCAAGGGTTTATGCTCTGCACCCTAGAAGCTTGTGCTCCTTGAACCAGCTAAGTCAGTGCAGCGTCACTATGGAACTCTCCTCCTCTGTCTCCTCCTTGAGTAGGCACTTGGGTTGCACTAACTCTATTCTTTGACCCGCGGGGGCAACTGCAACTGCGGCGCACAACAGGTGCATTGGTACTTGATTGCTGTGTTCCTGCCATTTTAAAATTTAATAAAAGATTAAATAAATTTCAATTAAGTTACTCCATAATTTTAATTTTTGCTTTTATCTGAATATGGATATTTAATTAGAGTTTTTCCCACCCTATATCCCAATTATAGATTTTTTTATTTCTTAATTAGTTGTTTCTGGTTTTACAATGCCCATTTTTGAATACCCAAAATAATTTCCACCCATTTTCCTAGATTTTACTGCCAAATTCAAACACCCAACACAATATTTTTAAAATTTATGTTTCATATCTTGTGTCTTATTTTAGATACCTTGGTATCATTCATGATTATAATCCATTGCACACATTGTGTGAGTGATTTTGTTTACGTAGTGAGTTGCTATTGTGTTTTGTTTTTGGTTTGTGTTTTGACACACCTTGCTTGGGTGTATTTTGTCACCAATTTACATAGTAAACATTTGTACACCAAAAGTCAACTCACACCATTTTGTTTGTGAATCAATGTATTGCGGATTGTATTTTGAATGATTTTGCTTTTTGTGTGAGCCTTTTGTTGCTGTGTTGACTCATTTTGCCCATTAACGCCAATAAACCCTGTTAAAAAAGTGTATATTTTAACCTGAGAGTTGGATTTTGTTTAAATATGAAATCATTTCATTTAAATCTGAGGTATTTTTGGTTATCGCCATAGCTTTTAAAACTACTGTATGGGTACACATCAATCCTTCTCTGCACTGTATAACCCGTCAACTAACAGGACTTTGGAACAAGCAAATTCCACCCTTGTGTCCATTGTGAGGGAGCTTACCCTCTCTGATGCCGCTAACTGGGTTATGTTCTTCCCTGCTGCTCTCTTTGCATATAACTCAACAGACATCAAGTGACTGACCAGTCCCCCTTTGCCTGCTGTATGGACAGAAAGCCACCACCCCCTCAATCTTGGGACCCCTGTTGATCAAAGTTGACGCCTCTGCCAATCCTGAAGCTCATGTCAAAGACTTGACTAATTGGATCATTGACATCCAAGCTACAGCCTATTCTACTGCTTATAAAGTCAAAGCTTTAGAACTCTGCCCTCCAATGCTTTTAGAGCCCCCCTCCCTGATTACCAAGTAGGTGGCCTAGTCCTCTATTATCAAAATTGTACTGGAGACCAAGCCCATAAGCTAGACTCCCTCTGGGTTGGGCCTTGTGAAGTCACCTACAAGAAGGGTGTTGAGTATATTGTGAAGCTGATGTCCTCTGGCCACCTCTTTGCTCAAGTTCACTCCAAATTTCTCCGCAAATATCAACTCCCTGTGTCCAATCTTGAGGGAGGAGATGTCAGAAATTGCGCCATTAATGCTGTTTTGATATGTCCTTTGAATAACAATATGTGCAAATATTTGGTCAGTTTCACTTTTGATTTTGGGAATTCCTCACATTCTGGAATGGGTCTGGTTCAATATCCATCCATTCCAGGTTACTGTACCTTCCCTTGACTGATCCTGGTATGACCTCATCCCAAAGTGACCCCTTCTGCCACTCTGTCTACCTAATGAGTGATCATCAACCCTTGTCTACTATTTAAGTAGAATCATTTCTCCTAATAAAGACAAGTTTATCCACATTTGTGTTGACTTTAGTATTCTTCAAGCTTTTTCCTTTCCTTTTTGCCAAAAGGACTTTCTCATCTTGTATTCCATGAAATTAAGGTATGTGCCCTTAATTTTGCCCTGAAGGCTAATCTAAGTCTAGCTTTGAACCTCAAATCTTTTGTTATAAAGATTTCCCGCTGTGTCCTCCTGGATGTCGTCCCCAGGAGCCAAACACAACAATTGGCCTGAGGATGGTAAGGTGTGGTTACAGTGTGTTTGACTCCTTTTTTGAGAGGTACATATTAGTGCTTTCTGAGGTCAATTCCTTGCCTCTTTCTGCAATCAATAGTTATGGTTTGCCAAACTTGATAATAATTTCCTTCCCAATTAATTGTAAAATGACGTTACCAGTATGTGTCTTCACCGCTTGTGCTACTGGCCAGCAAGTGGCAAAGTCAATGGTGGTGATGATATACTTTTTGTCATTATGTTCTCCCAGCATTGACCTGACAATGTTGAGGGCCTACACCTTGAAGGGTAGTTGAGAACAAATTGGCAACACAGATTTTTGGGGTATTGCTCTTTGCAAACTTTTCACATACTTCACATTGCTTGAGGACCTCCTGCACATCTTGGTACAGGGTTGGCTACCATTCCTTGTGCTTTAGGAATTCATAGAGATTGTGGCTCTTTGTATGGCCCAGGTCTTGATGGTAACACCAGATGGTATTGACTCTTTGATGTGTGGAATGTAAAGGATGGTGCTTATGTTGGTCATTTTTTGGTGCAGTGTACTGTATACATTGGTAAAGAGGTGCTTGTTTTTTGACAGTCTCTTTTTGTGATATTGATGGTACATGGAGGAAAACCCCCATCCTTGGTGTGTAGTACCAGGAGAGGTCATTCAGGGCCAAGTCCATTTTTGCCTTTTGTGGCTCAGATATACAGGCAGGAAAGGGTGCTGGCCATGACCAACTTGGGCCCTGGCTTACATTGAATGTTCATGTTGAATCTTTCCAGGAACTCCATCCAGCGCGCTTGGCGCCTGGATAGGTTGGCCTGGGGTTTGAAGTAAATGGGGGAATTATGGTCAGTTAGATAAGTGAATTCTTCCTGGCGCTCCAAGTAGCAGCACCACTTTACATGGCAATGGATAATGGCCAGTAGCTCATTATTGTGAATTGGGTAGCAGCAATCACCATCAATTAGCTTGCATAACTTGTAGGCCACAGTTAAGAAGTCACTGCTAACTGTTTTGATTTGAAGTACCCCTCTCTTGGAGGCATCCAAGGTTTCAGTTTCCATCCAATAATATTCATCTTGTTTGAGGTATTGAATGATGGGAAGACATCAGTTTTTCCTTGAGATGGCAGAAGCAAAGGTATGGCTACGGAGTCCATACAAACTTGGATTTGATGCCTGTTATTGCAGACAAGGGGGCTTCCAGGATGCCGTAGTTGGGTATGAACCTTCAGATGTAGGCTATCATCTCCAAGAAGGTGTGGAGCTTGGCCTTGTCCTTGGCTGGCGGCATCTTGCAAATGGCTTGAATCATCTGGATGTATGGTTTGATGCCGTCTTTTGACACCACATGCCCAAGGAATGGTAACTGTTTACAAAAGAAATGATATTTAGATGGCTTGGCCAATAGTTTGCGCTGTGTCAGGGTCTTAGAGACAGCGTCCAAGTCCCTATGATGTTGCTCCGCAAAGAGACTGTACACAATGTTGTCTAGGTATACCAGTGCATGTTTGCCAATGTGGGGCAAAGACCTCATTCATGAAAGTGACAAAGGTTGAGGGTGTGTTTACCATACCAAAGTTGAGCACAATGCACTCGTAAAAACCATACTTGGTGCAGAGGGCTATCTTTGGTATGTCTTCTTCCTTAATTTGGATCTGGTTATAGCCTGCTGTCAGGTCAATCTTGGAGAAGACAGTTGCCCCGCCTAAGGTGTCAAAGAGATTGTCAATGAGTGGGGGCGATACCAATTCTTGATGGTAACCTTGTTCAGCGCTTGGTAGTCAGTACAAGTCTAAGGGTTCTGTCCTTATTTGCCAAAAAGAATACAGCGGCACCAAAAGGCAACTGTGAGGGGCAAATAAGTCCTTTCTCAAGCGCCTCTTTGAGGTAAGCACGTAGGGCATTGTCTTTGTTGGGGTGAGGCAATATATGGGTTGCACCTTAGGTACTGCTCCCTTGAGCTGGATGGCGTGATGTATGTGCTTTTCTGGGAGTGACCCTGGTAACTCTTCCTAGAAGATTTCAGGATGACAGTCCATGATTTCTTGGTCTTGGGGAGTGGTTGTGTCCTGGTGGTCCTTGAAGTGTATGACCTTGTGTTGACAGGAGACCCAATAAATGTTTTGAGGTTGTCCTGCTCTTCACAAGTCTCTGTGATGTGTACAAAGATGTGATCCTGTAGGAGTTGGTCCACAGAGTCAGAGTAGATTTGGAGGTTACCCCCTTCAAGCTTGATAGTTAGTACAGAGGTAACCCAATCCACTTGAGGATTGCTTTTCCATAGCCAGTCCAGGCCAATTACAACATCAAATCTGGAGAAGTCAATGACAGGTCCTTAGATGGCAGAGTGTAGATTTTCCAGTGCAATGTAGAAGAGGGAAGTCTCATGTGTCACAGTAATTTGGTGTTCATCAGCTAAATCCACATTTTTAATCCACAAAGGATTATTGATCAGCTTGAGCTTGTCCACAAAGGTACTATTGACAAGTGTGCAATCCACACCCAAGTCCAGGAGTGCTGAGCCTGTGTAACTGCAAAAACAGAAAGGATAGGACATCAGTTTATTGGGATGTTTGGCAATGGTGTAGAGTACTGGGTCCTCGAGGGAACCTGGATCATTGGACATTGGTCCATGTCTTCAGGGGGGTACTCATTTTTGGGCAAGGCAGGAGTTTGGCAGGGAGAGCTTGGCTTGCTTGTGCTCTCCCCAGGCTTTTCCCTCGTCCTGGCTGTCCTGAGTAGTAGTGACTCTGAATTGGGTGTGGTTTGACTGTCCATTGTTCCCACTACTTTGGCCATTCAAACCTGAGGGCTTGTGGCCTGCACCATTGTTGTTGCCAGGCGGGGGCAATTAGTGCGTCCTGGTGGGTGAGAGTCCTTAGGTCTCTCTCTCTTCCCAGTCCAGGTCTTGTGGGGGTCAATTGGCGTTTGTTCTGCTTTCTCTGCTTCTTGATAGAGGCTCTTCAGATTGGTTACTTGGTCCAGGTTGAGGAGTCTCATTACGTGCGGCTTAAGTGTGCCGTAGTACATGAGGTGCATGGCTGGGTCATCAAATGCCATGTTGGAAGGTGCCCATAGGCAGAGCTCTTTCTAGGCGCGGGTGAGTTCCTTAACTGTGCCAGTCTGGGTCAAGTTCTTTACTAGACGTATGATCATGAGGGGGGTGTCCTTCATTACCAGCCTGGCCAAGAAGTCCCGCTTAAAGGTGTCCCAGCCTTCCTTGGCATGATCTTCCTGCCACTTGCCCCACCATGTACCTGTGTTGTGTGTAAGGTGGATGGATATCTCCGCAATCCAGAACCGTTGCGGGATTCCAATTGCGCCAATCCCTTCTGTGCAGATTGTATCCATGCTACGGCATTGTTGTCATTGGCTCCAGCAAATGGTTCCAAGGCAGCACTGCACAGGCGTTGGGCTACATGGGCAAGCATGGTACTTTAATCTGTCACTAAAGGGGTAGCAGTAGGTGCTTGGAAGAACCCTCATGCTGATTGGGTGTTAAAGGTGGGGACCGGCATTGCCATGTTTCGGTACAGTACGAAGCATTCTGGGATCTGGGTACCCAGTGTGTAGGGTGTCCAGTCCCTGGGGGCAGACATTATTCTTTTGTAGATTTGTTGACCACAGCAAGTACAGGCAACAGGCAGAATTTTGAGGGGAAAGGTAGGATGGAGAACCTACTTCTGCTACCAATGTCGTAACTGTGCTGCTTTAGCAGAGTTACAAGGGGAGAAGTATTTGGAAACTAGATAATTATCTTTATCTGGAGATAGGGATTATATAGTTGTTCTGAATCATCTTAAGAGGAACATATTATGTAGATCATTCAGTCGGATGGTGAAGGGGGTGGCTTGTTCCTGGTAAAGGGTCAGGCGCCAAATTGAGCCATCCACTGTATGGGATCATTGTTTGTTCCTGTTGTCAAATTTGGGAATTCAAGTCAACTTCCTTGTTTGGCCACAGGTCACCAGGAAGTCAGATTGCGGGTCACAAACCCACTTAGTCAGAACCTTGGTGGCGGGTCAACCCTGCTATTTTGACATTAGTTCGCATACTGTGGTGGGCCCTTCCTTCTGGGCCTGTGGGCCATCCGCCCGCAAGTTCTCAGGAACCTGCTACAGTATGGATCCCTGACACAATGTCAAGTATACATATCTTTGAAGTATATCATATGCAATAATGTGAAGGTTTGGATGAGAATTGATATCTTTGTTAAGTAGAAAGAGAATGGTATATAGCTTGTTGATATGTCACATGGTGTCTATATGGATCATGTGGTTCAGGAGAACTGGATCCCCTTGGAACTCTGATGTTTGATCCCAGTGGAATATTGTAATTGAGGTTATTACCTTTTACTTGGTAGTTGAGCCATCTCTTGGGGGGATGATTTTCTGAGAGGGAGTTATCAAAGAAGTTATGGTGATATATATGTAGGTTTGGTAGCCCTGTAGGATAATGTGAGAGTTTGTATGGGTTTCAATAAGTTAATCTAACTGGGGTACAATTGTGATGGTCCAGTTACAGTAAAGAAGTTGAATTCAAGAGCCTGGTCAATGTTGGCAGATTTGGGTTGAATGATTTTGGGTGCTTGCTGAGCCTTTTGTTTATGTGTGGTGGTGGGAGATGTATCAATAAGCTAAAGAGTTCAAGGTTGCTGGGCAGGGCAAGGGATATATGATAAGTCATGCTGGTTGGTATATGCATGTGTCGATATACTTTTAATTTCCAGGGGAAGTTGGGGATGAAATCTGGGTGGATAGACAGGTCTAACATGGTTGCTCGAGCAAGCTTGAAGCAGGTTGATTGAGGGTTTGCTTGGGGTTTAGAAATCGGGGCTCGAGTTTACCTTTTGGGAAAAGTTTCCAAGAGGGGTTTATACTTTTTCCTTTCCTTGGCGATACGGAATATAACAGATGGTCCCAGACTCATTATTAACCCAGCTGAAAGTCCAGTATTTCCAGGCCGTGCCGGTCAAAAGGCTGGCAGTATTCGGCAGCCAGGCTTTCGATTCGGTAGGCTACTTTCGATATCAAGTTTATCCGCCCCGATTCTGGTTCTGTGCTCCCTGATCACCTTTTTTTAGTTTGGCAAGATCAGCTGCTGGAGTAAAGTTGGGTTTTTCCTTGGAAATCAACTAATTATAGCTCAAGTTGACTAATAATTTTGGAGTTCAATAGTAGTTTCATGGTTAATTTATTGCCATTGTGCTAAGTTTACTCCCGAGATTCAAGGTTTGTAACCTCGGTCTGGTGCAGCTAATTCAAGCAAGTTCTTTTTGGGTTGTATTCGGTTTCCCTGAGACAACTTTTATACATGACGAACTATCCAAACCATTTATATATTGAACCATGCAGGGCTCAGTCTCTTCGGCTTGTAAACCGATTTGCCTACACGCCTTTTCTTCAGGGTTCACCCAGAATTAATCTGTGAAAATTAGGTCCCCTGCTGGCAAGAGTTCCAAGAGCTTGTACTACATGAGGTAATCTCTTAAACTGCAAGGCTTCTTCCAGGTTCGAACTCTTCAGAACTGGGGACAAGGATAGTTCTTTTCGATAAAAGCTAAGGTGCATAGTTTGGCCTTCAGAGTTCAGTGGGTTATCTGAAGCGTTGCTGGGAAGTTTTGTTTTGAAGTCTCAACTCGGGAGTTAAATTTTGGTTAGTACTTTTTCCTGGGTGTTGTGAAGCAATCTCAGCCAGCGACTTTGATATCGGCTAGCATAATTTTAAATTTAAAACCTCAAAGAGTGAAGATCCTCTAGAATTTAACTATTGGTTTTGCATATCTCTCACACCCGGTCACGATTACGTGCCATTACCCTATTTAGCAGCTGTAGTATAACTCTTTAGAGGATAAAATGAACCCCCGCCATAGTGATTAGAATGGACTTTCTGGGTCTGAAAGATTATTTTTAACAAATAACTGTAGAAACAATCAATTCCTTAGCTTCGTACTATTGAAAATATCACTTTTATAAGCCTATATAATTTGGCAAGCCTCTTAACTAAACCCGATTAGTCTGCCGAAAAAATAAACGAAACTAAATTCTGTTAGGTTCTAAGGCCCTCAACCGACGTGACTCTCACTTGGACGCTCTCAACCGAGCATGGCCTGGGAAGCGAGGAAATCTCCGAGGATCTTTCCAGCTTTAATGGCCGATCCGTTCGGGTGGTTATCCCGTCACCCCAGTACCAGCAAACCTTCCTGAAGAACTTGATCGCCAAGCTTGAATCGATTGACGAGGTATTCTATCATCGCTTTTTTTACTCCCCACCTGATAAATTTGAGGCCTTTTAAGATTATTGTGACCAAGGAATCTATTTAATTTCCAACTCGCATTTCTTGTAGGAGGTCCACGAAGATATTCTTTCACTCTACATGCAACATCTGGCGAACGGGTTTTGCGGTAAGTTTCTGTTTATTAAAGGTCTGGTGAGGTTGAGGGCTTTAGCATAAGTTTTACGGTTTCGTTTATTTCGTCTTGAGATGTTAAATGAGTTTGCGAATAAGATATCGTACCGGCAGCTTAAATAATTTAGTGTAGTTTTTTTGTGGAATCGAGTTGAAAAGGTTTCGATTGGATTTATGCTGCTCTTTTACTTTAAGTAGCACGGTAGACCTGAACATCGGTAGCTTGCTGACGGTTGGGTTTTTAAGAAGTTTATCTTTAATCCTCTTTCGAAATCCCATATATAAAATAATCCGAGTGGGTAGCAGAACTGGTACGTTTAATAAATTAAGAAATGGGTAGAACCTTGCTGTTGTAAATGCAACGGAAAGCTTGACTGAATTGGAGATTGTAGGCTATACCAACAGCTTAAACGAGCTTGGCTTGAATGACGTTATCCATAAACGCTACTTCATCACCGATGCCTTTCATCCCATCCTATTGACGGAGTCCAAGGCGATGATCCTGGCTGGGACAACTGGCCTTAGGACGTGGTAATCATCTAAAATTTTTAAGGGCATTCTGCCTGCATCTGATTACCTTTCACAAGAGCACTGGGTGTATTGGATGTTTCTTTATATTTTAAACATTTGCTGTGTTGCCCTTGAAACTAACTATTCCTCTAGGCAGGCCAGGTAATTTCTATCGCCCTTCCCTGCGGCTTTTTTAAGAGAAGCCTCCCACATCTATCCATTCACAGGGTCTAGAATGGATCTGAATGTTTGCTCCTGGCTTCTTAGTTGCTTATTTAGATTGTCATGATCTTAAAGTAGCCTCTAATGCTTTAGTCAGGAGTTTAAAGTTATTTGGAATCAATGTGTTAACTTGTAGTGATGCCAGGGCTATATACATAAGCGCCAATTAGATGTTTGATATATTAGCTCTACAATCATAATAGTTTTAGACTTTACTAATTCATGTTTAGTCTGATGCTAGGTCAGTACCTGCTTGACAATCCAGGTATTCATATATAGACTCTTAGTTTGTTTGAGACTTGTGCTTCTTGCATGATATTTATTTCGTATAGCGCTTATTTCTGGGAGGGACGTCCTGGAGCTGGGGTCGGGTGTGGGATTTTTAGGTAAGCGAAGTGATGTCTTTGATCGATAAGGCTGCAGTGATATTTAATTCCCAGTGAATTCAGTCAGCCTCGAATTGAAAAATGCTAACTTGTTTAGGAATCCTGACTAGCTTCCTGAATCCTGCTTCAATCACAATGACGGATTTCAACTCCTCGGTCCTGCAGCGCCTAACCCTCAATGTCGCCTTGAACCGTCATCCATCTGCGCCAAAACCCACCATCAGCCGATGGGACTGGGCCAACGTTACCGATGCCATGATTGGTGCAGCGAACCCAAGCCTGATCCTTGGAGCAGATGTGGTAATTCACTTGATGTTTTCGCCAGTTAAATGTTAATAGACCTATGATCCTGAAGGAATCGATCTGCTGGTTGATCTGTTGGCCAGGACATTTGCCCTAAGGAAGCCAAACGAGCGCAGAGCCATGATCGCATGCACCGTTCGCAACTCCGATACTTTCTCCCACTTTTTAAACAAATTAGGTATACTTCTGTTCAAATACATTCCCTTTCTTAATCCCCTTTTAGACATGTCGCCTGGCCTAAACCATTCCATCACCAATCTGTCTGGGGACTTGACAAGCCTCAATCTACAGGAAAGCGCAAAGTTTTACTACGAAGACACCGTTTCAGTAGTGAACCTCGTTCTCATCACCCCCAGCAAACATTAAACCTCCCATTCTGTTACTTTTCAAGCATCACATACTAGCTCTAACACAAGATATTGCCTTTGTTTTGAATATTCACTACCAATAACATGCAGGCTACAATGCTTCTGAGCCTTCCACTATTCCATGCAGCCGGGCCAGCTGATGTTTCTCAAAATGCTGTTCCGCCCTCATTTCTTACCAATCAATAACGTAGCACTACAGAAGAAAAACATGTGCTGTATTAGAAAGTTACAGGAAAGTGAAATATGACTGAATTGTTCTCAATAATGCCTTTATTGATTTAAAAGGAATTGCATAGTGAGGGCTGTAACCTCAGAGAAGGAAGGTGTCCAACTACCAGCATAGCACATATATTGGCTGTAAATCAGCCACAGGCCATACCTGGTAGCTCTGAATTCACATCCTCAATTAAGGCTCAGTCAAAGATCCCAGTTTCTAGCCTGGAGCAGCTCAAATCAAGTTTGGTAAAGTTTCTAAGCTCCCAAAGTGTTCCCAGGGGATTCCCAGGGGATTCCCCCAACTTTAACATTGGTTTATCATAAACCATGGCTTTCTTCAAGGAAGGAAATCAGGTGAGGAGGGGCTGATCAAGTTTCAAGGTGCACCATGGTAATTTGGCACTCCATGTGCTGACCACAGGAAAGGGTTTCAGGAATCGATTGTCATTATACCATTGAGTAGCAGGGGTGCCGCTAAAGCACCAGCCTTCAGATAACAACCCCCTGGCCAAGTTTGAGATGCTGGGACCACAAATGCTGGAGGTAAAATCTATCCCCAACCCATGGCATCAAATAGGGTTAACCGTCAAGGTTGCCAATCCATCCATAAGCAACATTTCTTGACACTCCATGCAAGACCATGAGCCACCAATCCTTGGCAATTTTAAAGGAAGGCCCACACCAGTACACAAAGATCTAACTATAACGTCTCAACCAAACAGATCTATGATATAATGCCTTCACCCCCGGCCTTTGAGCTGGTAAAGGGATGCTCTTACTTCTCCAAAGTGGTAAAGGGAGCTTAAAGAAAACATAAGTTTGGATGGCAAGGGGATTGCTTCTGCAGATCCAGGAATACCCGCCCTGTTTCCAACATGGTTATTTCTAGGAACCTATCCTCAACATTATGACATCATTCTAGGCGTTTTGCATAAAAATTTATATTCAAAGTTCCCAAGATGATGCTATGATCTCAGAAATATGTTCCTAGAAATAGCAGTGTTGGAAACAAGGCGGGTACCAATCCAGGCCGCAAAACCTTGCAGGTTAGCGAGGGGAGCATAGGGTTTGCAGCCAATCCAAAATGTGATCCAGATATCCCCTCCAATCAACCCAGCATAGAGGGAAACATCCCAGCAGTTACTTTGACATGTCTACTACCCCACCCCCGTCTACAGAGCTGCTTATCCATCAGAGCCTTTAGCAATGATACATATGGGGGATCATTATCTGCCATCTTTTCCAGCACCCCACTATGCATATTTATGAGAGGGTCCTACTGGTCCCAATTCCATCTTGGTGATGCTTCCTGATCATGGCATGTGTTTCATATCAGAGTGCCAGAGAATAAGGGGTGCACCCAATGTAACATCTGGCCTCCCTATAAGAGCGTGATAAGCCACATCCAGGCTCCCTATCTCATGTGGAGCCTCTTATCCAGCACCGGTATGGAGCTTCCAAAACCTCTTGGCCACAATGCCCTAACAGCCGGACCAGGTGTATACTAGCCCTACAGCTCAACGCCTGAGATAAACTGGGGAGTGGACCTTTTAGCCCAGGAAAGGTTGTAGGAAACGCTCTGGGTACATAGCAACTAGAAAGTGCAGGGAGGTACCAGCAAATACTGAGGATGGTAGGGTCAACCTTCCCAGAGGCATCAGAGATTAGGGTAGGTGGTGGGTAGGATCCTGATGAAGCTTTGACTGGGCATAGTGACCGCCCACCCCCAATATGGGTTTTGAGGTCCAGCCCTACAGCAACAAGGGAGGGTATGTGATACCCTGGTAATGCCAGTGATAGCTTGGGTGCCAGAGATCCCAGGCCTTTACTGGCAAGATTGGGTGCCCAATACACACATGTGTGTTGGCGGTGTTGGGATGCAGCCATCCCCAGCATACCCTCTTCTAACCCAGCCTTTAGAGGTATACCTGCACAGAAGCTTGGTATGCATACCAGCAGATGCTTGGGTGCTGGAGGATGGCTCAGCACCATGCTCTGACGGCATTCCAAGGTGACCCTGAAGGGTTCCCCCATAAAGCGCCAAGCCTTTCAGGGCAGCCATCAGCTCGCCCGGGTAGCAATTGGTATGAGTATTCACCTGCATCTCAAAAGGGTGCACAGAAAACACCTTTGGAACCTATTTTCAGAGGTTTAGCCTTGTAGGCTGGCAATCAAGCAGCGGGGGTAGGGGTATTGGGGATGGTTGAACTGAACCCTTGCCCTGGTTTTCTGGGTCACTGGGCGGGTCAGGTTGTTTACACAGGTGCCCAGCAGCCCTGGGATGAAGTGCTGGTACGCGTATAAAGTGTGGCAGATGGGGAGCGACTTACACCCCATGCTCACTGTCATGGTGAAGTAGAGTGAAAGCTTGGCGTAATTAACAAGTGGGGAGTACCTACCTAGACAAGGATGATGTTACCAATGCAGAAGAGGGGTGTGTGTTTCCTCCAGAGGGTGACCTTGAAAAAGTCAGTACACTGAGGTGCAGTGTATTGCAAGCCCCAGGCATGGTAGCACGGCTTTGCTGTGGCTCATCATCAAGGGCCAGCAGTGCAGATGGGCCCACACGGGACAAGCAAATTTCATGAACTGTCTTATCTGAGGCAGAAGATTCTGGAGTTTCAAGGGGACGCAAGCGCTGAGCGCAACCGTCATGCTCTTACAAATCCCATGAAAGGGTACCAGGATAGATGAAACGGGGGGAAGATATCTTACTGGGCAAAAATATCAACCTGCCAAGGTAGTATGCCAGAGATTGGTGGTACTTGAAGCCCTTGGGTGCATCTTGATCAGGCCACCTCTATGTGTTTGGTACTTGCTTGGCTTACAGTTACCACCAATGGTAATGCTGTAAGCTGTTACCTGACCTTCTAGGAGGTTGTGATCTATGAACTGAGCAATAATTGCAAGGGAAATCAAGCGTGGGGCAGCCACACCTTGCTTGGACCTATTCTCCTTGCCGCTACCCACTTGAAACCAACTTTTAGACTTAAATCTGTGATGGCCGCAAGCAGGTATTGATCTAACTCGCGAGGACCAAGAAGCGCGACCATGGAATAGGTCTGGGAACGGACAGCTGCACAATGGGCTACGCCGTCCTTGGACCCCTTCTTGACCCACCCATGCCTGGACCTGAGTGAGGAGGAAAACGGTGATTTGTTAATATAGAAGAACTGGACATTCCCAGTCTCTTTTAGTGCCAGATATGTCTCAGCATAAATGTGTCAATCCTTGATGGTCTTTTCACTGTTCCTATTATACAGTGAAACTCCTAGTACTTTCCAGGAGAAGCCCAAATCAACCATAGTTTTGTAGACAAGGGTTTTGGAAACAGAAAGGCCAAACTCTGTTGCAAGCATTGATTGAACAGCAAGTGTGTCCAGGTGGCAATCCTTGGCTACCCACTGCTTGATTACATTGATGTGCATGGGTTGGAGTAGTTTTGGCTGCCGCTTAGCCTTGACAGATTCAGCAATTTGCCCAGTGTTGCCATACTTGGTGTTGATGTCAGCAATTTATCTGGCTGTGACACCAAATCAGGATGTAATATCCCAAACTGCCATTCCCACGTTCAAGCAGTTGAGAAGAGCTTCATGCTCACTATCCGTCAACCAATGCCGGCCCTTGGCAGGTACCACGGCATCCTGGCTACCAGGCTCAACACAGGGAACATGGACCTTTGTGTAGAAGGTGGGATCACACTTGGTTGTGCTGGCACCGTCAATGGTGGCATAAGACATAGGCACAGATGGCTCCTCAGGTGTGGCCAATGGCTAATAGGAGGTATCAAAAATGCGGGGGCAGGAAGTAGCAAGTCTTGGGTCAAGAGTGCAGGGCCAGGTGACAACTGGGTATACAGTGGAGGTGTAAGTAACCTCAGTGTTCCCAGTGACCTGGTGTATGAGACTTTGGTTGCAGGCCTTGAGAGCGGCTTCTGTCTTAGATTCAGGCTGGTTGATCTGGCCTGGGATGCAGGAGGTGGTTGGCTGGCGCTGACACCTTGGGAGGCCTGTGTATTGGCATGACTCCCCTTGAGTTGGGTACTGGGTCTATTCTTGTATCCTCTGGGATGCCCTTGTGGACAGGCTGCCCCGCGGGCTGGTGCAGGAGCTGGTTGGGAATGCAATTGACGGTCCATAAAAATAAAATAATATATTTTAGATTAAATATGTATTTATTTGGATTTATTGATTTAGTTGTGGGTAGTTATTTTCTCTTGAGTTAGCCTTGAATATTGACAGAATTTCTATATCCATGATTTGAAGTAAATAATATTGTATACTTTCCAGTTTTGGATGATTTTGAAGTTTAAATACTTTTTATATATAAACATGGTTGTTGAGATTGAATTTTTCATTTGATTTTATCCAGAGTGGAGCTTCTTTATTTGGGTTGGTGTTTCCTAGTGTGCTTACTATACATTAAATTTGGATTCCAGTTCCTGCAATTAATATCTGAGTTTACTAGTGCCCTTCAAAAGTGATTTGAAATTTGGTTCTTGGATTTGACAATCCTGCAATTCCAAAAAACATAGTAAACTTAATGGAAATGGTTGATGGATTTGAACGCTTTAAATCTGATTCCAGTTAATTCATTTTGTCCATTGGAAATATGCAGTTTGACTTGAACTTTGCAAAGTGTCTATGAGTTCCCGCATTTTTAAAAATTCAAATAAATACTCAAAAAAATCAATTTAATTTAAAAAAGGCCATCCTGCAAAAGTGATTCAAAATTTGGACCAAAGATTTGACAATCCTGCATTTTTATGTTCAGGTTCTGAATTTACAGTAAAGTGATTTGCTTTACTTCACGGGTTTGCCACAACTTGAATAAGAGACTGTCAAAACCGCAGGCTTGACCCACCAGCAAGGTTCCAACCAAGCGGGTTTGTGACCCGCAATCCAATTACCTGGTCACTCAAAGCCAGACCCGGAAGTCAAATTGAATTACCAAATCAATCAACATGAACAAATGATGATCCCTCACGCTGGATACCTTGATTTGGCGCTTGACTCATTAGCAGGATCAAGCCACCCCCTCTTCCATCCCGCCGTGTGATCACCAATCATGTTCCTGCTATCCATTGATTCACAATAGCAATATAATCACTATCTCACAATAAAGGTTATTATCTATCCTCTAAATATTTTCCCCTTGTAACTCTGCTAAAACAGCACAGTTACAACATTGGTAGCACAGGTAGGTTCTCCATCCTACCTTATCTTGAAAAATTCTGCCTGTTGCTTGCACACGCCATGGCCAACAAATCCTTGACAGAATTATGTCTGGCCTCCCGCCCAACTGGACGCCGTACACTCCTGGTATCAAGATACCTGATGATTTTGTGCTCTACCAAAACATGGTGATCCTGCTACCCGCCTTCAATGCCCTGTCCGCCCTAGGGTTCTTTCAGGCACCCTCATCAACGCCACAACCAGCGGACAAGACCACCATGCCCGCCTATGTTGCACAAAGACTTTGCAGCACCGCCTTGGAACCCTTTGCGGGGGCCAACAACGACAATGCTGCTGCATGGATTCAGTCCGCCCAAAGCAAGTTGGCTCAGATGGAGTGCCCACAGTGGTTTTGGATTGCAGAGATTTCCATTTGTCTGACCCATGACGCTGGCACCTGGTGCAACAAGTGGCACAAAGAGCACACTGACAAGAACTGGGACACCTTTAAACAGGACTTATTGGCAAGATTTGTGCTTAAGGATACAGCACTCATGATCATACGTCAAGTAAAGAACCTAACCCAGACAGGCACTGTTAAAGAACTCACCCGCGCCTACGAGGAACTCTGTCTTTGCGCCCCATCTGACATGGCCTTTGACACCCCAGCAACACACCTCATGTACTATGACGCTCTCAAGTCGCACGTGATGAGACATGTGAACCTGGACCAAGTTACCAACCTACAAAGCCTGTACTGTGAAGCAGAAAAAGAGGAACAAACCTCCAACGCTCTGCACAAGGCACAGACTGGGAAACAAGAGAGACTCAAGGACTCACATTCAAGTGGGCGCTCCTTGCAATCACCTCCTGGAGGCAACAGTAACAACAACAACCACAAACCCACGGGATCAAATGGGAATGGGAAAGGAAATAACGACCAATCAAATAGTACCTATTTCTGTGTCACCGCCATCCAAGGGAACCAAGATGAGGGAAAAGCCCGGGGAGAGCACTAAGCAAGCCAAGCTCTTCCCATGCAACTTCTGACTTGCCCAACAATGAATACCAACCCAAGGACATGGACCAATGCCCAATGATCCAAGTGCCCTCGGAAGACCTGGTACTATACACCATCACCAGACATCCCAATAAATTGATGTCTTACCCTTTCTGCTTTTGAAGTTACACAGGCTCAGCACTATTGGACTTGGGCGCAGATCAAACCTTAGTCAACAGCAGCTTTGTGAACAAATTCAAGCTGGCCACTAATCCTTTGCAGATTAAAAACGTGGTCCTGGCTGATGAACATCACATTGCCGTGACAAAGGAAACTGCCCCCTTCTCTGTCATGCTTGAGAACCTCCACTCCACCATCCAAGGTCCCGTCATTGACTTTCCTAAGCTTGATATTGTACTGGGACTAGACTGGTTGCGAAGAAACAACACTCACGTGGACTGGACAACCTCAGTGCTGACCATCAAGCGCAAAGGTGTCAACCACCAAATCTACCCAGACTCTGTAGACCAACTCCTACAAGACCATGTCTTTGTACGCATCACAGAGACTTTGGATGAGAAGGAAAACCTGAAAGCTATTGACTGGGACTCCTGCCAGTATGAAATTATACACTTCAAGGACCACCAGGACACCTCCACGCTGCAAGATTGCGACATTGTGGCCCGTCACCCAGAAATCTTTAAGGAAGCGTTACCTGGGCTACCCCCTGAGAAACACATCCAACACTCTATCCAACTCAAGGGGGCCGTACCCAAGGCACGCCCCATTTACAGGCTGACCCCAAACAAGGACAACACCCTGTGCGCCTATCTCAAGGAAGCACTGGAAAAAGGACTTATCCGCCCCTCACAGCCTCCCTTTGGGGCTGCCGTATTCTTTGTGGCTAAAAAGGACGGTACCTTACGCCTGGTCACAGACTACCGCGCCTTGAACAAAGTCACCATCAAGAATCATTACCCCTTACCACTAATTGACAATCTCTTTGACGCCTTGGGAGGAGCCTACGTCTTCTCCAAGATTGACCTAACTGCAGGTTACAATCAGATTTTTATCAAGGAGGAAGACATCCCCAAGACAGCCTTCTGCACCAAGTACGGTTCCTATGAATGCGTGGTACTCAACTTTGGCATGACCAATGCCCTGTCCACCTTTGTAACCTTCATGAACAAAGTGTTTGCGCCACACATAGGCAGACACACCCTCGTGTACCTGGACAATATCATTGTCTACAGCCCCTTGGTAGAACAGCATCACAAGGACCTGGAGGAAGTCTTTGCAACCCTGGCACAACACAAACTGCTGGCCAAGCCCTCTAAATGCCAGTTCTTCCAGGAGCAACTACCCTTCTTGGGACACATAGTCTCAAAGGACGACATCAAACCCGACAGTCAGAAGATACAAGCCATCTGCAAAATGCCACCTCCCAAGGACAAGTCAGAACTATGCACCTTCTTGGGAATGGTGGCCTATGTACAACATTTCATACCTGACTGCGGCGTCTTGACCGCCCCCTTGTCTGCCATAACAGGCGCCAAGTCCAAGTTTGTATGGACCCCCCCCCAACGTGACCTCTGTTTCAGACGTCTCAAGGAAAAGCTCACAACAGCACCCATCTTACAATACCCCAAACAAGATGGAGAATATCAGATGGAAACCGACGCTTCAGATGCATCCATTGGGGGAGTACTGCAAATTAAGAATAGTGACGGTGACTTCCTGCCCGTAGCCTACAAGTTGCGCAAGCTGACAGATGGCAAGTGTTGATACCCTATCCACAACAAAGAACTACTGGCCATCGTACACTGCCTAGTCAAATGGCGCTGTTACCTGGAATGGCAGGAAGAATTCACAGCACTAACCGATCATAAGTTGCTCATCTATTTCAAGACACAGGCAAACTTGTCACGCCGCCAAGCGCGGTGGATGGAAATCCTAGAAAGGTTTAACATGCTCATCCAGTATAAGTCCGGGGCCAAACTCGCCATGGCGGATGCCCTGTCCCGCCTGTATGTCCGCGCTTCTAGGGGAGAGAATGGGCTCAACCCAGACTGGCCTCTCCTAGTGCTACATACAAAAGACAAAGGGTTCCCCGCAGGCACAACTGATATCACCAAGGAAACAGTCATCAAGAATGAACACCTCTTTGCTGACGTATACAGGACTCTTCACAGAAAGATGTCAGATGGCACAACCATTCCCTACATTCCCACACATCAATAAGTCAATACCATTCTTTGCTACCACAGAGATCTTGGACATACTAAGAGCCAAAATCTATATGAATTCCTAAAACATAAAGCCTGGTGGCTAACCTTATACCGCGATGTCCAGGAAGTGCTAGAACAGAGCAAGGTCTGCAAAAAGTTTGCCAGAAGCAAAACCCCACGTAAGTCTGTACTCCCCATTCAAACCCAACTACCGTTCAAGGTATGGGCTCTTGACATTGTGGGCCCCATGCCAGGAAAGCACAACAACAAAAGATACATCATCACAGCCATTGATTTTGCGACAAGGTGGCCAGTAGCCCAAGTGGTGAAGACACACACTGGTAACAACGTCCGACAATTCATTGACAAAGAAATAATCCGTAAGTTTGTAAAAACAGAACTCCTGATAACCAATGGGGGAAAAGAATTAACCTCCAAAAACACCAATGTGTACCTCGCCAAAAATGGGGTCAAACACACCGTCACAACACCATACCATCCACAGGCCAATGGATGTGTAGAGAGGCTTTATGGTAGCCTTGTGCAAGCCTTAGCCAAACTCACCGCTGGGAGACCTGAAGACTGGTATAAGCAGCTACCAACTGCACTACTTGTGTGCCAAACCCAAGTGAACAGATCCACAGGGAAAAGCCCGTTTGAACTGATATACGGCTCACAGACTAATATCATTCAAGCATTGACAGGACCCAAACTGGAAATCCCAAGTCAAGTCCCCCCTTGCTCTGATCCTCAAGTAATAGAGGCCAACAGCAAACAAGAAGCCAAAGAAAAGGAACACTTACAAAAAACCTTTGTATCCATCCGCCAGAGACATGAAGTCAGGGACAAAGTCTGGGTCATGAATGTTGACAAAAGCAAGTTACAACCCAAAAAAGTAGGGCCAGCAATAATCCTAAAGGTAAACGACAATAACACTTACCTTGTGCAAGGGCTCGGGAAATGCAAGCAAGACAAGATGTTACACCACAACCGCCTACGACCTTGCAAAGCAAGACAGAAACAACGGGAAACTGCCCTGCCTGCCACCAAACAACAACTGGTTCAATATGGCGCCCGGGCTCCTGACAACCTCCCCAACAAACTGCCTCCTGAGGAGGCCAACTTTTAGCCGGGGTGTGTATCAAAACCGCAGGCTTGACCCACTAGCAAGGTTCCAACCAAGAGGGGTTTGTGACCCGCAATCCAATTACCTGGTCACTCAAAGCCAGACCCGGAAGTCAACTCAAATTACCAAATCAATCAACATGAACAAATGATGATCCCTCACGCTGGATACCTTGATTTGGCGCTTGACTCATTAGCAGGATCAAGCCACCCCCTCTTCCATCCAGCCGTGTGATCACCAATCATGTTTCTGCTATCCATTGATACACAATAGCTATATAATCACTATCTCACAATAAAGGTTATTATCTATCCTCTAAATATTTTCCCCTTGTAACTCTGCTAAAACAGCACAGTTACAACAAGACATACTTTTCTCAAGAAAACCTTGTCAATTTGAACCTCATGTACTGAAAAATTCCCCGTTTTCTTCAATATTTCTCTGCATTCAAACTTAAGCATTTTTCATAGAAAATTACTAGGATAAATATTTTCCTGTAATCTTTTCAATGTTTCTTTTTTAGTTTTTCTACTGCAGCAAAATCAAGGCAAAATATTTCACCAAATGTTTTGCTTTTTCTTTCTTAGCAAATTGCTTTAGAAAAATGTTGAATTGCCCTCTTTAAAAATTTTCAAATTGTTCTAAAGATCTACTTATGGCCTAGCACCTAGAATAGCTATTAATTACATTTCCTGGACAACTTAAGTGTTTTTCACTTAGGCTTTCTAGAGCCAGTAATTTCTTGATATCAAACTTTTTTATTCACCCAAGTTATTGGCCTAGGATCTTTTGCCCAAAGTAACCGGCTTTACTTTCAAAACACCTTTTAAGTCATTAAGTTTTGTAGCTGCTTCAATAGGCAGCCACTACAATGAAAGATTCGGGACCTTTATGCTTGCACTGTAGCAGTAAGTGCCCCCTTAAAGCTACGCATAAATCATAAACAGAGTCACTTTTTTCTTTTGGGTGATTTTCACACAGCTGAATTCTCCATTTAACTGATATAAGGATCTTAATGTCACCTAGGAAAATTCATCCTATGGAATAACCAACTGTATTGTTATTCCAGTAGGTCAAAGAATGCATATATTTCTTGACATAGCCATCACATGACCTAAGTTTACCCTTCCAAGATACTAATAAAAGACTAACTCACTAAAATCCTAAGGCATAAATCACAAACTTCAAACAGCTAGGCTGGGCTGGGAAAAGAAACAAAATAACAGCTAGTTATCTCTCTTAGTTAATCATGTTTATTTATCCAACTTTAACTTTTGTCTGCAACACAGATCTCAATGTGATTTATCAAAGTATTTCCTGAGAAAATGTACACTTGAAATGATTAAAGCTTGAGCCCAGCCTCAAAGAAGCTAGCAAATAATTCTTTAAAGCAAGCTAGGTAGCTAGTAGATGTAAGGATAAACACCTTGACTTTATAAAGTATACGATAAAGCTTGAACCCTATTTAGATGAAGCTTACAACCCATTGTGATGCATCCAGTGAATTTTATGGTATATGTGGCATTCTGGTATATTTACACCATTATTCAGAAGTAATCATGATGATATTCTGTATATTCTCACAAAAAAGTCTCATTTTTTCAGGGATTCACTCATTAGGGAGCTTTTCTCCAATTGAGTGGAGAAGAGCTCCAAAGTTAAACTTAACTATAGTAGCACCTGCTGGAATTCCTATCATTAACATAGGGGGTAGATGACCTAGTAATTGAAATCTTCCCAAGAAGAATATAAAGTGATTTAACAAATAGTATACACTGTTGTATCCCAAGACCAACCAAGGGGTCCTGGGATAAATGATTAGAGGAAAGCAAGCAGTTTCAACATAGAAAGTATGGCGGCGGTGTGGACCAAATTGGTACCAAATGAAGTCATTAGATTTATCAGTGTGGTTTGGTTCTGAAGTTTCAAAGTTCACGTTTACCTGGCCATACTCTATTAACACACATAAAAGCCACACAAGGAGGAGGGGCTTCATGTTGTTGGGGATAGACTCAATTATCTACTAATCAGTTAGAGTTCAAAAATATAGACTTTATTTTAGGTTGTTTGAGAGGATAATATTGTTGGAGCAATTTGCTCAGGAGTGAATAGTAAGCTTAAATAATGAGTGAAGATGTGAGAAAAACATAGTGGTTATCAATGGTTTCTTCCAGAGTTGGTGAAGAAGGATTGCTTTGCAGGAAGAAGTAAGGTTGGTTTTTACATGTGGCCTGCAATTTGATATCTTACTTTGGTCTGGGGTGGTTTCCTGGGTTGGATGTGAACTATTTTCTTGGCTTGGTTGGATTTCTTGATCTGATTGGTAATTTAGAGCCCCTGTATGTTCATTGGACTTTTTGGTGCATTTATTTTACTCTGATTGGCTGGTTTTGATAGCTTAACACATTTGGAGGCATTTATTGTTACAGTAGTTTTCAAACCTGTTGAGATAAACATTAATTATTCAGTTTAGAACGCATGAGCTCAGTCTAAAAACAAAATCAAAAATCAAGGAATTTATATTAAATTACAATATATTTGGATCCACTTTGATTTTGTTTTTAGACTGAGCTCATGCGTTCTAAACTGAATAATTAACGTTTATCTCAACAGGTTTGAAAACTACTGTAATTTAATGATATTAACGTTGCCGGTATGATTGATTAAGCACTGGGAACCCTGATTTGTTTTAGAATTTATATTAAGATTCAAGTTTTTGCTTTTGCTTTGGTTCTTGCTTTGATAATCATTAATAAGTTTGTTTAAACGTATCAAATGTGTTTCCGAGTTGTTTCTGTTAATTTATTCATTAAAAATTGCTGTTTCTGCTTCTGCATTTCTAAATGAAGTTTCATTGTTGAATTTCTTGGATCCAATAATTGCAGCTAATTGTTTTGGGGATTTTTCCTTTGTGAAAGGAATGTAATTCCTTACACACTTGCTATTATTCTGAAATCAAATTAGTTTTCAAAAAGAATTTAAACCCTCCTAAGAAGGTTTATAGCAGTGAAAATGAAAAACTTTAATAAAAATCTTTTTAATAATATAGTTACATTGATGATAGTGTTGATGTAGTGAATACATCTATGAGATTGATTACTTTAAGCAGAGAAAGGGTTTCACCAGGTATTAGCAAAGATGTTAAACACTATCAATGATTTGAATCAAACCATTGATCTAAGTGAGTTTCAGCTGGCACAGCTCTACAATAAAAATAACCCTCTAAATTAATTTTCCTTTTCCCAGAAAACTATGCTGTTTTCTTATTAAGATATATGATATCAGAATTTAGTAGTTCCTGGCTCAATGATATCCAAAAAAAGTTCCAAAAGGATGACATGTTCTCCAAATACCAATAATGAACTACAACTAAGTCAGTTACAACATTTTTCTGAGAAGAACTGGCTTGAACTGTTTGTATTTTTACTGATTTGATTTTTTTATGTTGCTTTTTATTTATGAAGCTTGTGATAGCCTTTTGTTTTGTGCTTCAACTGTAGGTTGACCATCAATTTTTGTTTGGATGCATGACCGTCAATAATGCTCACAAATTTGCTGAATATAAATAAATGGAAAGTTCAAAATATCATGAGAGCCCACTGGCTGATATTTAAAAATTACTAGAAGCATTTATGGGAGCTTGCTTAACAGCTTCCCAACGGTTTATGGTGATCAGATGAATGGTGTAGTAATGCGCAGAAGGCAAACAGACATACATATGTTTGTTTATGTGTATTTAAAGCGAATAGTAGGTATCTTATCCCCTCAAATAAACCTGGAGTACCACATATTAATAATAGTAGCTCTTAATGCTTTATATTTAGCTATACGATGTTAAACATGCCACCTAAGGTATCGATTTGAAGAGATCAAGTAAAATAATTTTCGTCAACTTGTTCTGGTAATTGATACCTGCTTTATCGAGAATTGAAATTAAAATAACATTTTCTTTCCAAAGTCAAGTCAAGGTATATTGCTTGTAGGGATTTTTTTCTCGGCGTTATGAATAAATTATGAAGTATTCTTTTGTCTGGTTATTTGAAAGGTACTCTAGGCTTGGAAACTGACGACTTAATTTATTTGGCCTCAGCTTAATCTGGCATGGCATTTTCGCAGCATATAGCACTATAAATAAATTTTCTTAGTGTTTATTTAATATACTTATTTATATAAAGTGGCTTACTAGCTGAAACCAAAATCTGGGCTTTTGACTTTCATTGGCGCTCAAATAAATTCTAATTAGAATAATTGGATGAGAGCCCTCATCGGGCATACAAGAGATAGAAAAATTCCAACCTTTGATGGATTGGACTTTGGAGTCAAACAAAACAATTGGATTCTCCAGCAAAGCCTTTTGCTTTACACCGCTATAGATACATAGACTGAAATGGGCAAAAAGCAGTTTATCAACAAGAAGGATGCTCAACATTTTACAGTCGTACATAGATCTCAGCACGACCCGTTAGTTGCCGATGGCGAGGCTTCTAAGCTCGTTCTTCTTCCGGTCCTCCCTTCTGCCAATCTTAAAGTAATTCACTTTTCTTATGAAAATGAACGACCAGTATTTAACCTTAATTAGTTTTATGAGAAAACACCCCCTTATATTATCCACAAATTTTCTCATGTTGCTACGCTTTTTCATGTTTGAACTTATTCTGACTAAAATCGGGTTCATAAATCGTACCAGGCAAAATAACTTTTAGACTAGCCTTATTTAAAAACGCACTTAATCTTTAGCCTTGTGTTTATTCAGCCTTGATCATAGCTTCATCCCAAATAATAGTTAATAATAAAAGGCTTCAAGAAAAGAATGTCCTTTTTAGCTTAAAAAACTTGAACCAGTTTTACTCTCTTTAAGTTTTTCTATGCTGCTGTTAGCGCTTGCTACTTAATTTCAATTTTGATAAGCTGGTCCTTCTGTTCAAATCTCCAAACGCGACTTCACTTTTCTAGTTTTCTGATAACTTTTCTTTAAGATTGCATAATTATAATCGGTAGGACTACTTACTTCGCTCTCAAGGCTAAAACTGACGGGTCATCATTTCCAAACTCTTTCCTTGACTTGTACTAGTTATCTTATTAGAAGTTATATTTGTTTATATTTTAATGATCCTCTTTAGTCCAAATCTCGCTCCTCAAAGCTCCAACTAGATGACGGCCTTGAAGGAGAAGAACTTGAAAAAGCTCTGCAAGATGATATCAAAGAGTAATAATTACCATATTTTTTCTACGAAATACTAACCTTCGTTCTCAAAAGCAATGCCGCCTTAGCAGCCCAGTTTGGTATCACCTTTGGAGATGACTATGACTATCTTCAACACTTGAAGCCTATGGGTCAGTCTTCTGATGCCGTCTTTGTTGCAGCACCCAAAGGAGCCAAGGCTCAAGAAAAGGTAGGAAAATTATTTAATTCTCATTAACATATCCCAGGCCAAGAAAAGCGTCAGTTTTAAACTTCCCGAAGAAGCTCTTGCATCTAAGGATTATATTTCAGTTGGTTTGATGAACCAACCTGCCATCCCTGACGACTACGACATGTGCATGGATCCTGATGTGATTGACGCTTTAGAGGCTTTAGAGGACGACGCTTTTGTTGTAGATGAGCTGGAGCAAGATTTCTTTGCCCAGATGGATGAAGAGGGCCAGCACTCGGATGAGGAAGAGGAAGGGCTTGATGAGTTCTCCGGTTGGGAGGAGCATTTCCGCAAGTTTCAGAAAGAGCGGACCAAGGCCGGATCTGACGATGGGTCTGAAGGCGATGAGAAGTTCAAACATGTTGGGCGTCGTACATCAGCATCGAAGTATTCCATGACATCCTCAGCCATGTTCCGAAACAAGGGCCTGGCTCTTGTTGACGAGCAATTCGAACGCATGATGGAGCAGTACGATGAAAATACTGACGATGAAGAAGACGACTGTCCTCAGCTTGTACTTCGTGAAGATTTTGCTGCAGTAGCAGATGATTTCTTAGAAAACTTTGAGGTTGTGGGGCGTCGTATGGTTCCGCGTATGGAGGGTGAGACTTCGACAGACAAGTTTGATCGGATGCGTAGATCTTTGATTGCTTCCGCAGACACCAAAAAGCATATCCAAAACCTGGTTGTAGATGAGGATCCTTTGCCTGAAATCGAACAAGTCCAAGAGGAAGCTCGTGAAGCTCGGTGGGACTGCGAGTCGATTCTTTCTACCTATTCAAACATCTACAATCGCCCTGCCCTCATTACTGAGACTTCTACCAAGATTCGTATCAACAGCCGAGGTTTTCCCCGTCTAGAGACAATTCCTCAAGAAGAAGAGGAGAGCGAAAGCGACGAAGAAAAAAGTAAGGCTTGTAGTTTTCAGTAGCTCATCTTTAGTTCGTCTAGATAACTCTCGTGTCAAAGGCGAGACCAGCGAAGAAAAGAAAGCCCGCAAGCAACTGGCCAAAGATCTTAAGAGGGAACGCAGAGAGCAGAAGAAAGCTAACAAAGCTCTACATCAACAACTTGATCGTCAGCGCCAAACCACTCGCAAATTATCTGCTGCCACACACCAAAAAGCCATCCCACTTGAATAAGGCTACTTCCCCAACCAACTGGTTCTCCTTTTGTCTAGCATACCTTTCAGGAGATCAATTTTTCTACATAAATTACGCTCACTTGTATACACTAGATTCTATGCTTACATCCCCCTAAGCTATCATGTTTCTAGTACAGATTTTGATAAAGACAAATACAAAATAGCTATTTTATGAAATATAGCTGGAAGTATCATATAAAGTGCTATCACTCCATATCAAACCAATCTTTTTCTGCTAAAGCTTGACCAAATTTTCCAAGTGGCTCATAAGTTTATTTTCTAAAAGTAGGCTGTGAAAAGCCACAATTAGCTCCCTAAAGCCCACACAACTAAAAATAAATAGAATTGAGCTAAACCTTGAGACATTTGCGGGATCTCATTCGATATTATCTTTGCTTTTAATATTTGATCTCATAGAAAGCACCTCCAGGTAAAGTTTGACAAAGCTAAGCCAACCTCATTCATTAGGGAAAATGTTAAAGAGGGCCTATATCCATCACTAAATGTTACTTTCACCCGAGGTAGCTTCTAGCTGGTAATAATAAAACATTGGTACATTGTATGGTGAAAGAAGTCCTGATATCAATAAGAGTCCAGATAAAACATCTAGCAGCATATCCAGGTAGATTTTCTGGCCAGGTGATTGAGGGTGTACCCAAATTCCATGTACTGCACACCTTCTGATATGTTTGAAAATCATTGCAGCCCTAGACTTTGACATCCCTCCCAACCAGCTTTTTTCCATGGTAAATACATTTCTTGGAAACCTACTGATGTATAGGAAGAGGGAGATACTTTTGAATTGCAAATGAGTCAGACACCAAATATGTATTTTGTTGCTGATATATGTTACACTCCTAATCCAATTTTTAGACATCCACCTTTGAAATAATTCTCTTATTGGTTACTGTCATTCAGCTGGGTCAACCCCTTGGCAAAGTTCCACACAAGGGACCCCATGTGTCACGGCAATTTCCATAATGCCAGGAATTATTCAGCTGAGTAGAAAAGCTCAGAAAGCCAGAACCCCTTTAACAAAACTGACTGATTTAACGGATCTGAATCAAACAGTTGATCAAAAATGGGTTACAGCTGCTCCAGTTCTCCGGTCAAATCTGATTCCCCCCTGTAAGTTGACATTGATAAATTAACATAATTTAAGGGTCACCAGATATGAACTTGTTAATCAGCATGGTCATCAGAAGTTGTTCACTCAAGGGTTCTTTGCAACCTGGACTAGACACTCACTTGACAATGTGGAAGGAATAGGAGCCCAGGATCCAGGCAGTTTTGCTTAGCCAGTTTTTGATATATATTGAATAATTTTCACTGTTTCAACTTTTAAGAGTTGAGTCCTCCCAAAATTTACTCAATAAAAATCACATATTCCCTGGTTTAACTTTACTTTTGAAAATGAATCCTTTAGTTGGGTTGTTACGCTACATCTCCTACAATTTAATCCTTAGCCAGATTATTACAGGAAGATGAGGGTTTACCATCGGCACTTTGTTGCTGTTGCCGCCAAATGTTAATTCAATGCCTGTCAATCTTGGAGCTGTTCCTACTCCTGTCAAAGATGAAACTCATGTGCTATCTCAATGTACTAAATTTTACGCTGAAGACACTCTGATTCTCTTGCAGGCCATTTATCTAGGGCTTTTCTGGTTGGGGTTAATTATTTTACTTAACCCTAGTATCTCATTTAGAAATTTCACAAAACGGTATCTGAAGCTGCATTGGTGGTTAATCCTTAACTCTATGTGGATTTGGTGGGTGATTTCCCACCACATGGAGACAGCTTCTTATTATCCCGTGATTTGTGTCACACCATGCCCCTCAAACTGACTTCCCTGTCACTATTGACATTTCTCCCCAAAAGAAGAATGAACATCAATTAGGGGAATTGAACCTAGGACCTTTACCTGATAATTCCATGGATCCCACGGACGCTCAGACCGCCCACCCATGTTTTTTGCGGCTAGCCAAAGAGCGGGCAGGATTAAACAGCAATTTGAAACTGATTAATCAAGGGAACTTGCAGGTCAACTTTGCTGATGACTTGCAACTTGCGGAAGAGCGGCACAGGCTGGTGATCAATCCAGACCAATCTAGATTTTTGGAGGCATTAAACTGACATACCGTCGTTTCCAGCATAGCTGATGGGCTGGTAGAAGAGGGAATTGCTGCTCAGAATGAAGGTTCAAGCTCTGAAGTTAATATAGATAATTAGCTTAAATTTGGGGCTATCTGGCCAGGTGATCTACAGCCAGCCAATGATAAGGAGGTAACTCCAGAATATTCCTAACTCACTAGGCTGAAGATGACCCAGCTGATGACCACTAAGGAACCAGTAATCAAGAATGATGGGAACACAAGCAGAAATGATGAAGCTATTAGTGGGTTACCAACGGGCTATCAGATTGGGGTCGTATCATTAGAGGAAATATTGGGCCATGAGGTGCATTATGATCCTGAAACTCTTGGCCCAGAGGGAGCTGAGCAAACTCAGTTAACCTGTGAACAGGGTCAAGCCAAACTTAGTAAATTAAATGTTATTTAAACCTAAAAAACGCCTGTAAAATGGTATTGCCATTATTAAATAAGATAATGGGACCTTGGTTCTACCATTTTATTCCATATTTAGTTTTGGTTGTTTTTCACTTCACTACTGTTTCAATGAAAATTTTGGCCCACTGGCCCACCTAACCAAGAAAGTTCCTGAAACCTGGCCCATATTTTATTGTCTGCCAGGAGCTCCCTTTGACCCAGTAAATTTCTCTGGATACCCTCTTAAGCCAGAATACAAGGAGTTCACCTTGGATAGCATTCTCTGCTTTGATTGCCTAGCCAGACAGAGAACTCCAAGAACAGTTTACAGTAGTTTTAAAAGCTATGTTGACAACTGAAAATTCTTCAGATTTAAATGAAATAATTTCAGATTTAAGCAAATTCCAACTACTGTAAATTCAGAACCTAAATGTAAAAATGCAGGATTGTCAAATCCTTGGTCCAAATTTTGAATCACTTTTGTGGGATGGCCTTTTTTAATTAAATTGATTTTTTTGAGTATTTATTTGAATATTTGAAAATGTGGGAACTCATAGACACTTTGCAAAGTTCAAGTTGAACTGCATATTTCCAATGGACAAATGAATTAACTGGAATCAATTTTGAAGTGTTTAAATCCATCAACCATTTTCATTAAGTTTACTATGTTTTTTGGAATTGTGGGATTGTCAAATCCAAGAACCAAATTTCAAATCACTTTTGAATGCCATTAGTAAACTCAGATATTAATTGTAGGAACTGGAATCCAAATTTAATGTACAGTAAGCACACTAGAAAACACCAACCCAAATAAAGAAGCTCCACTATGACTAAAATCAAATGAAAAATTCAATGTCAACAACCATGTTTAGACATAAAAAGTGATTAAACTTTAAAATCATCCAAAACCAAAAAAATACAATATTATACACTTCAAATTACAGATATAGAAATTCTGTTACTATTCAAGGCTAAATCAAGAGAAAAAAACTACTCACAACTAAACCAATAAATTCAAATAATTACATATTTAATCTAAAATATATTTTTTATTTTATTTTTATGGACCGTTAATAACTTTCCCAACCAGCTCTTGCACCAGCCTGCAGGGCAGCTTGTCCACGAGGGTATCCCAGAGGTCCAAGAACAGACCCAGAACCCAACTCAAGGGGAGTCATGCCAACACACAGGCCTCCCAAGGTGTCAGCGCCAGCCAACCACCTCCCGCATCTCAAGCCAGGAACAGTAGCCTCAATCAAAGATAGAAGCCGCTCTCAAGGCCTGCAACCAAAGTCTCATACATAAAGATCATCAGGAATAATGAGGTTACATACACCTCCACCGTGTACCCAGTTGTCACCTGGCCCCGCACTCTTGATCCAAGAGTTGCTACTTCCTGTCCCTGCGTTTTTGATACCTCATATGAGCCATTGGCCACCACTGAAGAGCCATCTGTGCCTGTGTCTTATGCCACCATTGACGGCGCCAGCACAACCAAGTGTGATCCCACCTTTTACACAAAGGTCCCCATCCCCTGTGTTGAGCCTACTAGCCAGGATGCTGTGGTACCTGCCAAGGGCCAGCATTGATTGACAGGTAATGAGCATGAAGCTCTCCTCAACTGCTTGAACAAGAGAATGGCAGTTTGGGATAATGCGTCCCAATTTGGTGTCACAGCCAGATATATTTGCAACCTCAACAAAAAGTATGGCAACACTGGGCAAATTGCCAAATCTGTCAAGGCTAAGCGGCAGCCAAAACTACTCCAACCTGTGCACATCAATGTAATCAAGCAGTGGGTAGTCAAGAATTGTCACCTGGACACGCTTGCTGTCCAATCAATGCTGGCCAAGAGTTCAGGCTTTCTGTTTCTAAAACACTTGTTTATAAAACATGGTCAATCTTGGCTTCTCTTGGAAAGTACTGGGGATTTCTCTGTACAATTGAAACAGTGAAAAAACCATCAAAGATTGACGCATTTATGCCGAGACATATCTGGCACTAAAGGAGACTGAGAATGTCCAGTTCTTCTATATTGAGAAATTGTTGTTTTCCCCCTCACTCAGGTCTAGGCATGGATGGGTCAAGAAGGGATCCAAGGATGGCGTAGCCCATTGTGCAGCTGTTTGTTCCCAGACCTATTCCATGGTAGTGCTTCTTGGCCCTCGCGGGTTGGACCAGTATCAGATGATCAAGGGTTCCCATAATAGCAAGACATTTCTTGATTTTCTCCAAACTGTCAAGGAGTACCTTTGGATTAATTACTGCAGTACAACCAACATTGTTGTGTTGGATAATGTCAGGATCCACAAAGTGGATCTGGTTGTTTCCGAGTTCCCCCATCAGCAAAACCAGCTACACCTCCAACCCCTTGGCTTACTGATTGTCCAATGAGACTCCTCTTGCTTCTGCCTATTCTCCATTTCTGAATCCAATCAAGGAGGTCTTTGGATGGATCAAGAATAAGATGAAGAAAGGCCTCCCTCAGGACACCAATGATCTCTTCAACATTCTTGAGATCAGCCAATTTGCAATACCACCCAATGTGGTGGCAGCTTTCTATGAGTACTTGGAATCCTTTTTCCCTAAAGCCCTTAACTCTGAGCTAATCAGATAAATGAGAGCTCTGGATTTTATTTGTTTTTATTAGGAATCAAAAATTATTATTTAAATATAATGTCATGACGTTGAATTGTATTATAGACATATAAGAATAAATAAAAAAGTTAAGTAAAATTAATTATACTATATATGAGGACACATATTTTTTTATTATAATGCACTGAATATTGTATTGACTGTTGAGCTAACAAATAAATAAATTAAAAAAGATAGAAATATATTAATTTTATTTAAACAATTTTGAATCCTTTTTGGAACTTTGGCTTTTTTTAAGCCACAAATTGGACCTCACAAGTCATCATCTGATCCTTAATATTTCAGTGCCACTATAGTCACACACACAAAAACCAATGATTTTCATGTATCTCTTACTAATTAGTACTTATGACGCAGGTCAAGCATATCAAATATATTTATCAAATCATATTACAAGGGAAAGGTAATTCAAGTTCTAAACAATCACTTGTTTAGAATATAAGTGGAGCAGGCCACATGATGCTGATAAATTCAATTCTTGTTGTTTGTATATGTAATAAATGAACCCGTACTTGACGACAAGTAAATAAAAATGTTTTTAAATTATTTTTTATTATTTGACGTGGTCTGTCACAAGTGACAACCTCCTATTGTCCATGCTTACTGGAAAGCCTCAACTACAGGATTTGAACCCTAACACCTGGCAGGCCGCCAGCCCGCAGGACCAGCCAACTGGCTGCCTGCAGATTTTTGG
The DNA here is from genome assembly GCA_014839935.2 of Entomophthora muscae. Taxonomy (NCBI): domain Eukaryota; kingdom Fungi; phylum Entomophthoromycota; class Entomophthoromycetes; order Entomophthorales; family Entomophthoraceae; genus Entomophthora; species Entomophthora muscae. The sequence goes on from QTSX02005132.1 coordinate 114,012, forward strand.
GCTTAAACCAGAGCAGGATTTGACTTTGGGAAATCCTCTAAGGCTTGATGAGTCAAAATCACCCACATTGACGCTCCCCACGTTGAAGGTTCCTGTTAACTCAACCAATCAGCAAGCGGGCCTAGCCACAGATCCCAAAATAACTTGGGCCACCACAGAAGGAGAAACAAAGAAACTTCCTATAGAACGCGGGCTGCCCAGAAATGATCAATCCCATGACCAAATAAAGAGACTTGAGTATTCTCAGTTCAAACCAGCCAATGAAATAACTCTCACAATGGATGCCACCAAGGACTGGAATAACCTGGTAAATGGTAACACCTGGGCCAAAGAAATTTGTAAAAGTTTTCCCATGACAGATGGGCATACTTATACCCTGGACTGCCAGGAAGTTGCCCATTGCCATTCTTGCAATAAAGTGACATGAACCTTTGGTTCAACCAGGTTATTCCATATTTGATACTAGTTCTATTTCATTTAAAGTCTACCTCCTGCGGTTCTGCACCTCATATCCATCAACCCCAAGAAACCACGGACCAGCTGCCTGATCTTTATTGTCCACCAGGAGCTCCCTACGGCCCAGTACATTTCACCGAGTACCCCCCAACCCAGCGTATTTGGAGTTCACCCTAGAGGAAATCGTAATCTACGGCCCTGAGGAAAGAACTAGGGAAACCAAGACTGTTTACCGGGAAGGCCACAAAATCATTATACCTTCCCCTGCTATTCCGCGACAAGTACAACCACCTGCCTGTGTATTTGGTCCCAATGGCTCCGCCTCTCACCCCACAGCCCAACCTCCCGCAAGAATCTTTTGCTGCCAATGAATCCACTTCCACTCAGATATTTGGAGTGATGTACATAACTCTTACCGGCTTGATAGATTCTATGGTACCTGCCAGCAAACCTTGGGCTCTCCTGGGCAAATTGTTATCTTATATTGTAAAGTTAGCCCCAATCTTATGGTGGGCCCTCCCTGATGGGCCCACAGGCCGTCCGCCAGCAAGTTCCCAGGAACCCCCCCACAGGCTGGATCCCTGACATGGTTGCAACTTTAACTAATGTCTTGTAATATATTTAGATATATTAATATTATAATTTACCTACTAAAATTTAAAATAAAATTAAAATATTAAAAGTAAAACTATAAGTATAAATCTTAAAATTTTTCTATTAAAGTTTAAATATTTGAAATTTAACTATTTTCATTTAATTGTGATTTATTCAATATTGAAATATTATATATTAAAAATTTTAATATTGAAATATGTAATATTAAAATTTTAATATTAACTTTTAGATATTAAAGTTTTACTATTAAAATTTTAATATTACATATTTCAGTGAAAATATTTAATATTAAAATAATTTTTTTTAAAAAAATAAAATTTAAGTTGCAAGGGAAAATATTTATTAAGGGGATGCTAATTGCAAAGGGGAATGAAATTATTCTGGGGAACTATACCCCAAAATTAAATTTTTGACTAGAGTGTCCAATTGGATCCACATACTCTTCTGTACGTGGTGGATAACCCTGGATGCAATTGCTAGAGGGGTGACGCCCTGTACTCTGATGGTTGTTGAACGTTTGATAAAAGGAAGCCAGGTGAGCAAATCAATTAATAGGTTTTTTCAGGGGGCACATAGTACCCATACAATGTTGCCAATGCAAAGGAGTCATACAGGACGTGCTTGACTGTCCTATACCCCCATGGTGTCTTCTGGCATTCAAGTGCTAAGCGGCATATGTCTATTTGAATAGGTACATCCTCCAACTTTTTGACGTTGGTTTTTAATATGCAGTGAAGGAGGATTCCCAGGTATACCACAACATGAATTCTTTGCAAGGTATATTTTCCTGAGAGCATGCACAATTTTTTGAAGACTTGAACTAACCTATTGATATAGGATGTTTGGTTGAATTTGAAGAGGGTTCCGGGGGGCACACGACTTGTATCAGCCCCCCATGCCTTGGCAAATGAAATGAATAAAAGTTTAAATGTGTTCACAAGGACTGCGTCCCCAACTTTGTTTGACAATGCCTTGAATACTTCATTAAAAATTTCAGTTTTTAGATATTCAGTTCCTATTTGAAAGTTGGTTTTTATTAGGTTTTTTCATATTTATTGATGTTTGCAAATGGGAACCTTTGAATGCTTTCATATATATATTCATCAAAGTTTAGCTTGACATCCCTGCAAATTTCATTCATCTCTTTGAAGTTGATATTTGATCCTATTTTGTATACTTCCCTTAACCACGGCAAGCACCCCACATGTGGTAAATATTCCCTATTTAGCTTTGATATTTGAAAAATTAATCATATTCTGTTGAATTATTTTATTTATTTGGTTTTTATTTATTTGTTTTACAGGGGCTACCAGTGACTGGTAACCCCCGTAGAACCAACTCGGCGTAAAAGCCGCCACTTCCGCGACCTTGTTCCCATTCCTAGTGATAACTTAATAAATATAAGTAAAACATAAAAAGACTTACTGATTGTTTCCCCTGCGGCCCCCTCAGCCATAGGCACCACCTCATCAAACTTCATGAGATTTGGCTGCTCTTCATTAGTTTTCCTAGGCTTAGTTTTTCTTATCTTTATTGCAACTTGTGTTTCTTCTTGGTTTTCATTTGATAAATTTTCTGTATTTCTTGAAGCGCTCCTGCTTCTTGACTGAGTTTTGTTTTCATCTGTTTCCATTTGGTTGGTTTCCTCTTCATTTGTGTTTATTTCATGTGGGATTTCATTTCCTTCAATTAGTTTGATTTTTTGAGTATTCTTTCTATTGGTTTTTGCAAATTCTCACAAGTTGTAACTTTCACTTTTGAAATCTAACCACTTGAGTATTTACTTTTGAAGATTTAAATTATTTCCTTGTGTTCTTTGTTGACCATTGTTCCCAGACTATTTTTTGCAGCTTTATTTTGGTGGACCAAGGCCCTTCCCTCATTTCCCAGTTGATTTACCACAATTTCCCTTATGTTGTATTCAAGCTTAACAACCTTTTGGAGGGCTGACTATAATTCATTTATTAAGTTATAGATATTTGACATTTTGTTTAAATTACATAAAAACTGGTTTTTATAGTACTACATTCAACGTGTGAATATTTTTCACCATTATTAATAAATTAAAGACCATAAATGTAAATATTGCATTAGAATATAGCAATTAGACGTCAAATCTTGATATTTTGATATTATGTGCCTAAATCAATGCATTTTGTTTAATAAAATTCATTGTAAACTTGGCCTTTTCCATTATAATTTGATGAAATGGACTGTGTTTATATTAGAGAGCCATTAACGCTTAGTACAAATATTGTTACATAGTGCATTTTACAGCCTGTATATTTACCTATTAATAACAATTCTGTAAACTTTTTAGTTGGATTTTGCAAGGTAATAATAATGTCATGTGTTAATAAATTACTGTTTATTGTCATTAATTGGCTGATTTTCTTTGCTGTAGCAATTGTGCATTTTCTGATATTTACACACTAGTATCCAATTGGTTGGTTTCACATCCAATCAATTGGATACTAGTGCGTAAATATCAGAAAATGCACAATTGTCACAGCAAAGAAAATCAGCCAATTAATGACAATAAACAGTAATTTATTAACACATGACATTATTATTACCTTGCAAAATCCAACTAAAAAGTTTACAGAATTGTTATTAATAGGTAAATATACAGGCTGTAAAATGCACTATGTATCAATATTTGTACTAAGCGTTAATGGCTCTCTAATATAAACACAGTCCATTTCATCAAATTATAATGGAAAAGGCCAAGTTTACAATGAATTTTATTAAACAAAATGCATTGAGTTATGCACATAATATCAAAATATCAAGAGTTGACGTCTAATTGCTATATTCTAATGCAATATTTACACTTCTGGTCTTTAATTTATTAATAATGATGAAAAACATGTATGCTAATAATTTTAAGCTATTCATAAAATGCACAACATTGTATTAATTATGAGAAATGTTGATAATGTAAAAAGAAAATATTATTAATTATGAATTGAAAGAGAGATATTGAATTTTAATAAGTTGCCATAAAGAAAAGATTTATTTACTAATCAAAGGATGGGAAGGGGAGGGAATGGGCCAAATGAACTATGCCTTCATCTGCGCCTGTGAAAGGGACGGCATCAGAGATGGTGGGGGGATTGGTAGTGGCTTGGGAGTCAGGGTTGGAAGGCGGGTGGCTTGATGGGGGGTTGGGGAGGCAGGGTATGTTGACTGGGAAGGGGCAGCAAGAGCAGTTTGCTTCAATTGCTCAAATTCTTCTTCCATCACATATACTGGCTTGACAAAACAGATAGACTGGCGTGGGGGGAGGCAGGGGTTCTTTCTGGACTTATCACTATCACTTGCATAGAAGATGATGAGATCAAATAAGTCCTGGATGGACACAGAAGGGAAAAGCTCATAACCCTTATTAATTTGGGTGCATAGTTTGTTGTAGGTGACAGGCTTTAAGCGCCTGAGGGCGGAACCAAAATTGTAGAGACATACATCTTCAAGATGCATGTTGACGTGGTTGATGGGGTAGGACCAACATGTATGCCCCACAGCCCTGATTTCTTGGGTGGCCCATTCCCGCTGCTCCATCTCATCACTCAGTACAACTGTGTGCACGGCGTTTTGTGTGGCCCACTCCTCCAGCATGGTCTTGAGCTCCGTCTGGTAGGCATACCCATCTGCGGTGTTTGATATTGCTGAGTAATAATTGACGCCCAATGGGGAAACTGCCAATAAAACCCCAACAAAACAATAAAAGATTAGGTCGCGCTTGCACACATCAGACTGGATACGATTCTCTCCAAAGTCTTGGATACTGGCCAAGATCTTAGCATATGATAGGAAGATGACGTCATTACAGGCCCTCATTGCCCTCCCTTTAATAAAATTGATGATAGTCAAATTGTATGGGTCAGTATCCACCAAACTGGGGCCACCAAGAACCTGATTTGATAAGATTCTGGCAACAACCACAACTCTGTGCATCCACAAATTCACTGTTTTTTTATTGGTGAAGATGCTGTGGAGTCCCAGCTGGAGACGTACCTGGACCAGGGGCATCCACAGGTCACATTCCATAATGGCCATCATAAGGGGATGGACTGTGTCACCTTTGGTCAAAGTACAGGCAGCTGTTGGGGTCTTCTTGGTAGGGGGGCCACAGTTGGCGTGGGCTTGCAGGGGTGCAGCCACAGTGGACTTTGCAAAAACCATTGCGGCCACAATTTCCCCAATGGACATAAGCATCCCTTGCTTTTCAACCATCTCAAGAACAATCTCCAGAGTGATTAATTTTCTTCTGTGTCTTTTAGGCTGATTGGCTGGAGGCGGGGTGTATCTGCCTTGAGAACCAGACAGTGCCATTTGATTGGCTATTTCTGGATTCTGGCTTCCATTGGTGGCCCCATGGCTCACTTAGTCAATTCCAGATGCTAGTGTTGCTGTATGATTTGGGTTAGCAGCTGCCTGTGCGTGATGGGCAAACAGGGCCATGCTTGAGGACGCGGGAGAAAGAACACACTCCTGGGTGGTGCTTGTGGAGGGGCCTGCAGGTTGGGAGTGGCCATAGAGGAAGGCTTCACTATTGGAAGACCCAGCGTAGCCCTGCATGATTTTGTTAAGGCCAGGGAAAAGCTTGTTGACTTGGTTGGTGTTGGAAGAAGGCATAATAAATTTTTATTAAAAAAACTAAACTCAAGAAGAGGAGTGTATATTTTAGTCAATTTTATTGTTAAATATGTTAATTTTGTGAATAGTAGGATCTAAATTTTAGCCGTCCTAAAATGAAATATGGTGATTTTTGAGAATGCCTGTGCTTTCTAAAAACATCAGCACAAATCCAATCTAGATACTTTAACATCCTATTTGAGACACCCATAAATTATATTTATGTCAAATTCCTCACAATTATGATTTGAAATTTGGTTCTTGGATTTGACAATCCTACAATTTTATATCTGTAATTTTTACATGATGTCTATGATTTTTTTGACATACAGGAAATCTCAAATTGTAGATAAGAATTCCACATTTCTGATTCATGTATCCTACATTTGTTTGCTGAGTTTTGTCTTTTGTTAGTTGAGTTATCTGCTCAAGAGATTCAAAATTTACCAATTTGAATAAATCAAAAAAAGTCAAAATAAATGGTTAATTTTATTAAATATTTTATTTTTTCTCTCAGCTGAGTTGCCCACAAAAGTGATTCAAATTTGGACCAAGGATTTGACAATCCCACATTTTTACATTTAGGTTATGAATTTACAGTAAAGATTTCCCACCGTGTCCTCCTGGATGTTGTCCCCAGGAGCTGAACACAACAGTTGAGAAGACACTTTATTGTTATTTTGGGGGTGGCTGGCATCTCGGCCATAAGTGCCTTGGTGGACACCTTGTCAATTTTGTCCCCAGTAAGGACAGCAGCCTTGAATTTTCCTTTACCTTGCAGTCAATGTCTTTTATTTTTGCAATTGCTGGGTTGAGGTCCTTTAGCAGCTTCTCTGATTCTCTCATATGATTTTTTACTAACCTTTCCATATGTTTTTATAACTTTCACCCCAATAAAATATATATTATTCTGATACTATTGCCTCTTTGTTTATTATTGTTTGTTTTCCCATTTACTATATTATCCCATTTTTTTTACTCATTTTGTATATAATTTACACTTAACTCAATGTGTGTTGTTTGCTTTGTGTTGGTATTGTTTCCTTAATTGCCATATTATTTTTGCCACTTTACACAGCCCATTGTGAAAATATTAACAAAAATTTGATGATCAGCTAAATTTGAATTTAAAAATTATAGGTTAATTGTGTTAAGATAAAGTTGTTACTGATCAAAATTCAAAACCTTAATATAAACTTTAAGCAATCAGGAGTTGAGTGATAAAGTAATTGTTGTGATATAAAGGGTCATTCAATAATTCTTTGATGCATGTGCACTAATTAATATGATTGGCTGGGTGTTTTATCATTGTGCGCCATTGCCGCTGTGGCAAGTTGTTGGTGACTAGTGCCCAATCAGCTGCTGGGTTAGCACTATTCCACCAACAACTTGCCACAGCGGTAATGGCGCTCAATGGAAAAACAATCAGCCAATCATTAATTAGCGCACATGCACCAATGAATTATTGAATGACCCTTTATGTCACAACAATCTTTTTATCACTTGGCTCCTGATTGGCCAAAATTTTATCATCTAGGTTCTGAATTTAGATTAGTAACAACTTTATCTAAACACAATTAACCTATAATTTTATAATTCAAATTTTGACAACCACCAAATTGTTGTTAATATTTTCACAAGGGGCAGTGTTTGGGTGCTAAAAATAACTGTGTTCTGGATCTAGATACATGACAAGTAAATATATGATTTTATAGAAATAAGCTGAACATAAAGAATAAAACCACATATAAACAAAGAGAACATGAACAATTGAAATTCAAAATAAAGATAATAAAAATAGAAAATATTTGGCAGCAAGGGTTTCTTGGAGTGGCAAAGAGTGATGCCTAGTAGGCAGAATAGTAGGGAAAGGAAGACGTAGAGGAGGTGCTGGCCTGGGGGGTCTGGGATTGGGTGGATTGGGCTTGCGGGTTAGGGGTGTTGGTGGCGGGGGTGGAGGCAGGAGGATTGCACGTGATGGCTGCCATATAACACTTGCTGTATTCCTTGTCTGTCATTGGCTGGATGGGATGATAGGTGGCAGTGGTACGTGGTGGGAGGCGCAAATCCTTATGTGATTGGTTGCTCATGTTAACATGGAAGACAATTTGGGCAAACAAGTCAGCCACCATCTGGCAGCCAAAGAGAAAATTGTGGTCAAGGTCCCCAAGATAGAGGTTGTTGAAAGCCTGAGGGCGGCACTCCTGTAATGTGGATCCCATGTTGAAGAAGACAACATCAGCCATATGAACTTATGCATGGCTGGCAGGGTAGACTGAGGCCTGGTGCCTGCGCCCCCTAGATGGCCTTGAGGGCGGTGGAGCTACCCTCCATCTGGTGGCTCAAGAAAACCCAGTACTTGGAATTTGAGCCATCCCAGGAGTTGAGTGATCCACCAAGGATGTGGCTGTATGAGTAGCCATTGATGAAATCTGGGTTTGTCTGATAGTAGAAAAAACCCTTGGCTGAAACAGCCAGAAATGTACTAATGAACGTCCCCTTCATGACCTTCTTCCTTCTATTCTTGGCGGCGGCTTTTCCTTGCTCGCCAAAATCATCAAAAGCTATTGATAGCTTGTAATAGGAGATGAACATGACATCATCAGTTAGACTAGTCAGGCATTGGACCAGGATTGATTTGATGGCAGTGTCATACTGGGAATCCTCAGCGCCATCCCATTGGTTGCCAGCAAAATTTGTAAGAACCCTAATTGAAGCCACCTTTCCGTGCATCCAGAGCTCACCATGCGCTCAGACACCCATATGTTATAGTGTGTGAGCTGCTTACAGACCTGGGTCAAGGGAAGCTTGGGATCTCGCTAGAGGAGGTCAAGCATGATTGGGTAGGCCTCACTAATCTGGGACTCTGGGGCCTTCTTTGGCTTCTTGGCTATCCCAATTAGATTCCCCTTGTTCATTAGGTTGTTGAATTGCTGCATTATCTTGGCTCAGCTGAATTGTAATTGGGTGGCTATCTGATCCCAGGAAAGACCCTGCAGGTTCAGTGCCACAATTTCTTTGAGAATTTGGGCAGTAATTATTCTGTGTTTGAGGTGCTGGGCTGGGGGAGCTGAAGCCTGATTGGCTGTAGGGGGCAGGTTGGCTTGTGGTGGGAAGTTGTTCCAAATCAAGGTTGCCATTCTGATTGGTTGGTTGGCAGGCAGCTTGTGTGGGGGTGGGTACAATAACAGGGGCAGAGCAAGGTGCAAAGTGACTATTGAACAAGTCAAAGCCATATGAATTGGGGGTCAGGTATAGGTGGGCTTCCTTGTTATCTGCCTCAAAGGCTTGGGTATAAATGGGTGCCTCCACGCCCTGAGCCTTGCCTTCAGTGAAGCTGGCTTGGCTGCTGGCACTGTTGAAAATGTTGCTGTTGAAAACTATCTTTAAATAAAACCTAGGATAAAATCACTAAAAGTAGAAGTTTAAAATTTTATAATTTATTTTTATTGTAATCACCATTCCATATTTGGAAGGTTCTCAAACCATTATACACAAATAAGAATCCATGAAAATGAATAAAATGCCTCTGTCCCTAAATTGGATAGCTGTTGATTAGCTGTTAAACTGTTATATTTCTATTTTAAGCTGCTCATACTAAACATCTTGTGTGACTTCATTTTGCTTTGTGCTTGTGGAATCTCACTTCCTGGTTGCTCAAATTTTGTTTCATTTTAGTCCTTCTGCTGTTGCCTCATATTATAATTCTGATTGGATTATAATATACTCCAGAAAAGCATTCATTCATCTCAATTGTTGTATCAGTTCATTTTGTTTGTGGTTTAAACAACACCACTTGATATTTGCTAAAGTTTTGTTTTTTATTTGAGAGTTTGTTTATTAATCAATTTTTTTAAAATTATTTGAATCCTGAATCTTGTGTGACTTGGATTTTGTTCAAATCTGAAATCATTTTTTTTAAATCTGAGGTATTTTTTGGTTGTTGCCATAGCTTTTAAAACTACTGTATAACAGAGGAGCTTCATATAAGCATCTGCTGCCCTGTTCTATGAGAAATCAACTATCTTTCTGCTTATCAAATCAATATGGAAGCCCCTCCCACGCCCAAACCCAACTGTCTGCCCCTAGCCCTGGACTGACACCCTCTTCTGCCAATCAATATGCAGACATAGCCTACATCACCTGTGGGGTTCCTGTCCACCAGTCCCCAAAGTGTGTCCTGGATTGTAGACAGGGACCAGTTGGAAGGGATTGTCATTCTCTAGTAAGGGAAAATGTATCTCAGAAATATGTATAGGGGTTGAAATGGGCTTTTATTCACTCTCAGAAGGAAGATCCCCTTAGAAATCTTCTGGTATATGGCCCGGGGGGTCAAGGAAACAATATGGATTTGCCAATACTTGGAGTCCTCTAACAATATCTTGAACTCCTTGTACTTGGTCTTGGACTCCTGCACCTTAGTCTTGGACTTCTGCTCCTTAGACTTGGACTCCTGTACCTTAAAATTGGACTCCAGCACCTCAAACTTGGACTCTGGCTTTTTAAGCTTGGACTCTGGCGCCACACTTAGGATCCAGATTCTTACTCTTGGGCTCTTGCTCCGTTATCTTGGGTTGTATCAGTACAACCAAGCTCCTTCTGGTGATTAAAGGCTTCCAAAAACCTCTGGGCAGAAACTTAAAAGGCCTGGGAAAGACCTCCAAAAAGACCCAGAAAGACCTTCAAAAGACCTCTAAAAGACCCTGTAACTTTCCAGCCAGCCACCTTTTTATAGTGTCCTTTTCCTAACTATTCCGCCTTCAAAATGGCTTTCTTCAGAAGATTAAACCATTGTTGCTCACTTTTTCCTATAATAACTTAAGCTTACATACTTACTTTCTCAAAAGCTTGAAGTATTAATTCACTATTTCCTTGCTTATACTTTAAGCTTTTGGTTTCCAACCAATTATTTTCATCAGGAAACCTACCAGAACTCAACCAATAGATGCAGAGCACAGTAATAGACCATTTCTGAAGTTCCACCGGGATCCAACTATGAAAATAATTTCCACACTCAAACCGCTCAAATCAACAACTCTTTGCGCACCAAAGCATTAACCAGTTCATTATTCCGGCACCAGTCTTCCCTGCATTCAACCTGAACCAATTTGAATAGTAGAATACTATTTAAACTGTTCTTTTTGGACTTCTTCAACGTTTTCCCCATATGTTTACAAATATAGCAAAATCCAAGGAAAACATCCTATCAAAACAACTTTGTATCCAGCTCTCATAGCAACATACCTTCATCTATTCTAGAAAATTAATAAATAAATATCTTACCCACACTTCTATCCACATTTCTTCTTGATTTTAATACTAAACCAGGACAAAATATTACACATCTTCCCACTTTGGCAAATCAATTTGGCAAAATCTTGGCTCATTTCTCCAGACCACCAGTTCTTCACCATCATCTTCTGATCCTTCAGCCAGCTCCTGTATCATGATCAGCTAATCCTGAATCATGATCTTCAACCACATCTTTCAGCTCTTCAGCTTAACCAGCAATCAGTTCATCTCAGTCAACAAACAGCTCATTCCAGTCTTCCAACAGCTTATCAGTCCTCTGGCTACTCCTTTATCATGACCAGCTACTCTTCAGCATGATTTTTGAGCCCTTCCACTTATCCTCACTAGGAACCATCTTGGTTCCACCTGCACAATGAACCATTTTGGTTCCAAACTTCAATATGAATCAACAGTCTGTAAACTAGCCTTCAATGTGATCAAACAGTCCCTCTCACTAGTCTTCTCTGTTAATTCTGTGAACAACCTCAGTTCTTTATCTCAGTCCTGTTACCAGAACTTGTAGACCCAGGCATGAGTCTACATTGAACTGGAGTTTGACTGAGACCTTGCAAGTGGCACTCCACCTAGGCCATTCAACCATAGATCAATGTCTATGTGTTGTCTTTACTCACCCAGGTGATTAAGTCTGAGCTTTCAGTTGAAGAGTAATCATCTCTACTTCCCAGAGGCCTGATCACACCAAGTTCTGCAGCTGCTTCCCCAAGAAAATCACCTTGGTGACACCTCCAAGCAAATCTATGCCCTCCAATGCTCACTTTGGGTTCTCCCCCAAATCTCCCATAGGGGCATAAACGAGGACACCCTACCAGTCCTTTAGGTAGGATGCTTGATCACAGACCTCCTGTAAGCGTATCAGGGTACGTAGAGCCCTCAGAGCTCTTCCCCTCCCTGACAGCCTGCGTTACCCGCCAGGGGTCCAAAACCTTCTCCCCCCAGACAGACAAAGTTCACTACTTGCTATCTCAGTCTTTACCCTTCTGCAGCCACAGTTACCTGCTAGGTGAAAAATTATACCCCAAAGCAGCCAATATCTTCTGCTGGGTGGAGGCAACATCTGCCTCTGGTAGTCCTATGTTACCTACTAGGCCTCTACCTGCAACAAACAACCAAACTTTTGCTTGGTCAACATTAGCCCCGCCTGCAAACCACCAAACATGTGGACTATCACATCACCTTTGCTGGTTTAGTTGATACTTTTGGTCCCCTTTGCTAGATCATGGGCCTTGGTAGGCTGCTCAGCATATTACCTCATCAAGTTAGCTCCCCTCCTATGGTGGGCTCTACTTTCCTCCCAACTTATTAAGCTGGTAGATGAGACTGACAGGACCCCTAATGAGACGTGGTATCCTGAAATCCCCTCCACCCAAAGCCAAATGTGGAAGTCAACTCAAATTCCCAAAAAGGAAAACAAGAACATTTGTCAATCTCCCATCAAAGGGTAACTGTGACGGATCCAGGGAATTCATGCTTGCTTCTTCATTATCCCGGTCTGACTCTTTTACAATTTGATGGGGAATCCTTTATATAAGCTTTGATGAGCTTGGATTCCGGGCAAGCAATCTTGGCGTTAAACTTGTTGCCATCTGGTGATCACTTTCACGTTTTTTGCTTCTCATAGTTTTAGCTGCAGACTATCTATTTCATTCCATGGTGGTCTTATTTCAGTTAAAAGCCAAAAAAAGCATAAAAAAATTGAGGGGAAAGCAACCATTGTAACAATTAAGCATCTTTATTAATTATTATCATGTTTCCATCATATACCAATCAGGGTAGATTTGGCTGAAAACCCCTCTGGTTATGGAATCACACCTAGATTTCTATCATGTGGTTTATGACATAACAGCGTCATCCAATTCAGATTTTTACCAAAAAGATCTTCACACTCTTAATCTATAAGAATGTGCCCTAATAAATTCCAGAATCACCTGATTTCTTCCATGGAAATGAATTGCTTTGTGTTGCAACCAAGTTTCCAGACTTGCCTGCTAATGTATCTTACAATACACAGGGGGCGCTCAATGAGCCGCCCCTTGACGTATCTAAAAACATGGACCAATATGATGGCAATATTGAATGGTGGGTACTTCATCCTAATTAGGAGCGCTACCAATTTGACTTGCTGATCCCAGCACAAGTTATTCCTTGGCTTCAAACCTTACATGGAGATTCCCACTATGCCACCCCCTTGTGGCTTTCCCCATATAGTATAGAAATCACAATATTCTACAATAAACAACACCTTATTCTTATTATTCTGTCCTTTCTATTAGACTGTTGTCTTCCCCAATTCCAAATACTGAATCCTCATTGGTTCAGTTGCAACAGTGGTAGCAGCGGTAGGTTGACAACCTACCTAAAACAAAATCCCCCCTAAGAAAGGATGCAGTACGGGCCGTATGGCTACTCCCCAACAAGAGACTTTCCTGCCAATCCCCAAGGGGGACATCCCCAACAGGTATGTCATCTATCAAGACCAGCTAGTTCTCACAAGCGTGTACAATTGGCTCCGCCTCAGGCAGCGTGACACCAGCGTCACCCCACCCCAGTCAGACCTGTCACAACACATGCTCAACCTTCAGCTAGAATTCTTTGCAGGTGGCATCAAAGGGGCCAACATTGTCAGAGTGCTCCAGTCCACCAAACCCGCCTTTGTATCTGTCAGGTTCCTGAGCCCATGTGGGTTGCCACTGCATCTAGGCGCCTCACAGGGCCCGCTGCTCTGTGGTTCACAACTGGGCCAGTCAGAAACTCAACGTTACCTGGGCAGCATTCCAAGACGTTGTCAAGTCCTGCCACAGCAAAACCTTCTCCCCCATTGTTGTGGGGACTCTTCTTCTAGCAATCAAACAAACTGAGTCCATTCCTGAGTACCTTGCTGTCTGGCACCAAGCTCTTGCTGCCGCCCCCAAAGCCGTGACTGACAGAAATGCAATGCTACTCACTCTCATCATCAATGGGTTAAAACCCCATATCTGCAAGTGGATCCCTGTAGGTCGCTGCACCTTCATCAATGACTGCTACAAGGCCATTGTGGAGGCTAACAACCAGGCTTCAATGGGCTTCTGCCGTACCAGTGACGCTCCATCCCAACCTTGTACAACACCTGGCAATGGCCACAATCAAGTGGGCTGCTGCCAGCCCCATTAGCAGGATAATGGGACTAAACGCCCCCGCAAGGAGGAGCTCCAGCTAGCACAGATCAAGGATCAGGTAAAAGCCTGGGGGTTGTAGCAACAAGAGGCCTTACAACTCCACCTGCCCATCCTCTCAATCCTTGCTCGCAAAGAACCCCTGCAACTACAACATCCATGAAGTCAAAACCCTGGACATCTTCTAAGTCCACAGTGACAACCCTGTATATCGTAAATTGTGCTATTAATGCTATTTTGATTTGGCCTTCAAATATTGATATTTGCAAAGTTTTGACTGGTTTTGCCTTCAAGTTTGGAAATTCCTTGCCTTCCGCAAATGGGTCTGGTTCAATATCTACCCATTCCGGATTATTGTACCTGTCTGTGGTTGATCCTGGTATGACCTCATCCCAGTGTGACCTCCTCAGCCACTCTGTCTTCCTATTGAGTGATCACTGTCCTTTGTCTACTATTTAAAGTAGATATCTTCCTTCCCAATAAAGTTTAAGTTTATCCACATTTGTGTTGGCTTTCATAATCTTCAAAGTTTTCCTGTCCTTTCTGCCAAAAGGACTTTTACATCTTGTTTTCCAGGAAATTAAGGTACATGCCCTTAATTTTGCCCTGAAGGCTAATCCAAGGCTAGCTTCAAACCTCAAATCTTTTGTAATAAAGATTTCCCGCCGTGTCCTCCAGGATGTTGTCCCCTGGAGCCAAACACGACACCGTACTACAAGCAAGCCACTCCTCAAATAAAGTAACCCGCTTATCCTATCCCTTCTGTTTCTGTGGGAACACCCACAAATTACTGGTAGATACCAGGGCCAACCGCACTATGGTGGACCAGGCATTTGCTGACTCCCAACAATTAGATCAAGTACCCAGCAGATTCAAAGCGGTACATGTGCTGACTCCCGCAGAGTGGCCATCACCCACAAGACAGTACCCTTCTCCGTAAGAATGGGGAACATCCAGGTTAAACTCTCTGGGCCAATCATGGCAGGCCTCAGCCACGACATAATTGCTGGCCTTGACTGGCTTTGGCACAACTGTCCCTACATCAACTGGGATACCTCTGTCATTACCATCAATAGAAATGGGGTGGGATTTCATATCTACCCTGTGGAAATGAGCAAGTTACTCCACAATACTGTGTTTGTTAGGATAACAGAGACAGGCTTGTATGACTTCAAGGGGGGAAACTAGACTTCAACCAATTTTCAGTTAAAGTTATCCGCGTTGAACCATCTGTGGTCCCTCCCTTGGCCACTTCACCACCACCAGCGCTTGCTGCACTCCTCAAGGAGTACAAGGACGTGTTCAGTGAGACACTTAAACAACTATTTCCTCCCCGGGAGATCCAGCACGCTGTGCAACTCCAAGGATTGTTACCTAAAGCACAACCATTATATTGTCTTACACCAAAGGAAGATGAGACCCTCTGCCAGCACCTTGTGGACGTACTTGATAAGGGCTTCATCCGCCCCTTGCTCTCTCCATACAAGGCTGTCTTCTTTGTAGCCAAGAAGGATGGGTCCCTTTTCCTGGTCACAGACTATTGCGCCCTAAATGATGTGACTGTTAAGAATAAGTACCCCCTGCCACTGATTGACAATCTGTTTGACACACTCACAGGTGCAAAGGTCTTTAGCAAGATCAATATCACTGCAGGGTACAACCAGGTCCGCATTGCATCAGGGGATGAGGTAAAAACTGCCTTCCACACGCGCTACAGGTTGTTTGAGTGTCAGGTCATGAACTTTGGGATGGCCAACACTCCTTCCACCTTTGCCATGTTGATGAACAAAGTATTTGAGGAACTGATTGGAATATGTGTGGTTGTGTACCTTGACAACATAATTGTCTTCAGTCAAGATCAAACCATGCACCTCCAACACCTCTGTGCTGTCCTTGACACCCTTTGGAAAAACCAGCTAAAAGCTAAACCCTTCAAATGCAAGTTCTTCAAGTCAGAGCTGCTATTCCTTGGGCACACCATCTCTGCCCAAGGGATAAAGCCCAACCCTGACAAAATCAAGGCAATTACCAGCATGCTGCCCCCACTGATGTGGGCCAGGTGCAGACATTCTTAGCCATGGTTGCCTATGCACAAGTTCATTTTTTTCAGTTGCAGGAACTAATTGCACCTCTCACTAAGCTCCTCAATACCACACAGCGCTTCCATTGGACCCCTGTCAGAGATTGAGCCTTTGAGATGTTGAAGCAAAGGACACAACAGCACCAGTACTGCAGTTTTCTAATCAAAACCATCAGTACAAACTTGAGACTGACACCTCTGACAGGGCCATAGGGGGCGTGCTAAGGGTGGAAACTGACAATGACGTCTTCCTCCCCGTGACATATGAGTCCAGGAAACTTACTGACTTGGAACAACACTATTTCATTCATGATAAAGAATTGGCAGCAATTGTGCACTGAATTGAGAAGTGGCGCTGTAACCTGGAAGGTGTTACCTTCCCATCCCGTGTTCTGACGGACCACAAGTCACTTCAGTACTTCAACACACAGTCCCACTTGACACGCTGCCAAGTAGGATGGGTTGAGCGTCTATCCCCTTACCAGTTGCGCATCAAGTACAAGCCTGGGAAGGAACTTATCACAGCTGACGCCCTTTTGCAACACTACGTAGCGTCCATCACTGGGGACAATGGTTTGCACCCAGACTGGCCCATGCTCTACCTCCGCCCTGAGGCAACTTGCTATAAAGGCCTTAACTCTGTAACCATCTCCAAGTTGAAAGACAACAAAATTCAGTTCATCACTAATGCTGGTAACGTCTGCCGTTGGGCAGAGACAGGTGAGAAGACGCCTTACATTCCCACCACGCAACAAAGTGACACAATATTGCACTACCACCAAACCCTGGGTCATATCAGAGGGCATAACCTCTTCAAGATCATGAAACAGAAGGTTTGGTGTCCGCGCATGTGTCAAGAAATCTTGGATCTCCTCAAAATGTGTGTTGTGCAAGAAGAATATGTCTGAACCTGCATCCCCCAAGTCTGTCCTGCCCATCAAGGCCATGGAACCCTTTGAGCAGTGAGCCCTTGACATTGTGGGGCCACTCCCCAAAGACAGACTGGGGAAGAAGTACATTATCACTGTCATTGACTACTTCACTTGCTGGCCAGTGGCCTGGGCAACAACTAACCACACCGCCACCACCATCACCTGCTTCATTGGCAAGGAAATTGTGGCCCGCTTTGGGCAACCCAAACGTCTCATCACAGATGGCAGCCCTGAACTTGTTGAACATGTCATGAAGGCATACTGCGCCAAGAACACACTCCAATATATAGTTACAACCCCCTATCATCTACAAGCCAATGGGCACGTAGAACAGTTAAATGTTTCACTGGTTCAACTGATTGCCAAGCTCTCACAAGAGCACCCCAACACCGCATGGACTGAACACCTGCCTATTTTTTTTAAAAAAAACCAAGTTTATTAAGAAATTGGTGGGGGGAATGGGGGGACGTCTCAAGGACTTGCCCAGAGACCAAACACCTTCCTACTGCTCTACTCATCCTACAAGCAAGAGTCAACAGGGGCACGAGGTTCAACCCCAGCACCCTGGCTTTTGGGACACCTGACAGCCTGACAGGAGTTGAACAGGGAAAGCTACGGTCCAGAGTTCCCAAAAAGCCTCCCCTAGTAACAACCCCATCCCTAGACTAATGGTGTGCCAAAGCCTGAGAAATTGAACACAAGCAAATTGAAGGGGGGACAAAGCACCTTGAATCCAGGTACGCCGTAGGTAACCCCGTCTACACCCTCAACCCCAATTCTGCCAAGTTGGAACCCAACCACCTAGGGCCCTTCAAGATAGCCGCTGTCTACAGCAACTATACCTATCAACTCAAAGATGCCCAAGGGAATACCAAGAAGCTTCACCACAATTGCTTGTACCCCTGTTGCACTATCCCCACACAAAGGTTGTTTGTGCAGACCTTCCCAGACCTTCCACAGGCTCCGGTTTTGGTGTCTGACAACAAGCAGGAGGCAAGGGGGTGTTGCAACTGAGTTTCCAGACTTGCCTGCTAACATATCTTACAATACACAGGGGGTGCTCAATGAGCTGCCCCTTGACGTATCTAACAACATGGACCAATCTGATGGCAATATCAAATGGCGGGTACTTCATCATAATTAGGAGCGCTATCAATTTGACTTGCTGATCCCAGCACAAGTTATTCCTTGGCTTAGAACCTTACATGGAACTTCCCACTATGCCATCCCTTGTGGCTTTCCCCATATAGTATATTAATCACAATATTCTACAATAAACAGCACCTTATTATTATTTTGTCCTTTCTATTGGACTGTTGTCTTCCCCAATTCCAAATACTGAATCCTCATTGGTTCAGTTGCAACATTTGGCTTAAAGCATTCTGGACTTCTGGCAACAAAACCCTGTGAAATATACATATTCCTGATCCAAGCCATCCTTGTTCCAACTGAGAACCAGTTGACAATCCTAAATGCATAGACACCATTGTCTACATTTAGCTGTTTTTTGTATTTATTGGGTTTTTTGCGTTAAAAACCCATTAAAACACTTCAAAACTTGAACTAGGCGCCACCGCGGCGCCCAGGAACTTTCCCAGGCAGCGCCCCAGCACCTGAAAATTTCACTTGGCGGCGCCTCAGCGCTTTAAAAACCAATTAGGCGGTGCAGCAGCGCTTCTAACCTAATAAATTTGCAAAACAGCGCTTTTAAACCACAACTCAGGGGTTTACTTTTGGTTAACCCTAACCAAACTTCTTGACACAGTCAAGGCAATTAAACAATATAATTAAATCCTCATTAATTATATTCCCAGCATATATTAATTAACTTTACCAGTTAATTAATATGTTTGAAGACAACAAGTCTTTACTTGACACAATCAAGTCTATTTTGGCCCTATGATTTAATCCCCATTAATCATATTCCAGGGTATATAGATTAATTAATCTTCCCAGTTAATCAATCAGTTTGAGACACCTAGTATCATAATCTGAACTGTTCAGATTATTCATTATACCCTCAATTAGTACAGCCTAATTGATTTTTGGGTATAAATTAACCTGCATGGTTAATTAGACAGTTTTGGACACCTAGTCTCATAATCTGAATTGTTCAGATATTCATTTTGGCCTTCGATTATTACAGCCTAGTTGATTCCTGGGTAATCTATTACTACTATGGAAAGTCTCTCCAAGGCCAATCATATTTTCTTGAACTTCAACCTATGAATTTCATCACAATTCAACCTCTTTGTGAAACCACAGCCCAACGTGACTGTAATACAGTCACAGTAACTCAATTTGGCGCCTGATTCATTACTAGAATCAAGCCACCCCCTGCCCAATCCATTTGATTACTCTTGTCCCATTCATGTTTCTCATAAAATAATTCATGTAAACTATATAATCTGCACATCTCAATAAAGATAATGATCCAGTTTCTAACTATTCCCCCCTTGTGAATCTGCTGATACAGCACAGTTATGACAATAATGAAATCCCCTAAATGTTTTCCTTGTAGAGTTGCTCAATACCTTTATTAAGGATGAGCTATGAGAAATCTATATATGATGTTTATATACTTCTGGGAAGTATATAATGCAAGATAATGAGACCATTTTCAATAGTTGTGATAACTTTACTGTGTCAAGGATATGCTTCTGGGAAGTATACTAAGCAAAATAAATGAGAAAGTTAAGAAGAGAATAATACTTTCCTGGAGATGAATATTGGGATTATATATTATCACAGGAAGCTGCATGTTATCAATGTTCATTATGATAGTCATGGGGCTTGTCTGGGTAGTGTTACAATTAGGATTTTAAAATTTTGATTTCATATACAATGGGCATCTGATAAGAGTGCTGCCAATCATTTATCAGCTGGGGAATTACCCAAGGAATTGCTTTACCAAGAGGGAGTAATTTAAGATGTTGCAACATCTTTTCCTGGGGCGCTAGAAGCTGGAGCCTTAGGAATTTTCTTGAGGTTATCTGGGATTCAAGCTTGTTATTAATACAGTTTTGCATTGGAAACCAGTAGTTGAGAATTATGTTGGGCATTTATTGCCTTATATTGTGTAATACCCAAGTATTGAGGGTAAAATTTTATTAATCTAAGAGGGCAGGTTAGGCAGCTGAAAGTTGTTTAAGGCATAGATAATTTTACAGAGGCTCATTGTCTGACAGAAGGCTTTATCAAGGGTGTTGCATAGTCCAAGGCTGCTGGCAAGGTATAAAGTGTAACTGAGGGGATCATGTAATTAACCAAGTTGGAGGTTGGGCAAGATGGCGTGAGAGGTGTCCAAGGGTTTGAATCCATTGAGTTGAGTTGTGTTGGCTCATGGTAAGATATCTCTTTGAGTCCCTGTGGTTCAGGTCCAAACTAAGAATAAGTTGGCTGGTTGCCCCCTAACCCAAGGTAAGCTTCCAAGACAGCTGTGAAGATGATATAATCCATCTTCAGACTTGTAGGAGGGCTAAAGGTCTAGTTAGGTTACTTTCTTAGTCTAGGTAGTGAATTAATTAATGTGATAATATTGAGGATGTTATTCACTCAATGATAGCACAAAATATCATTTAGGTTTTTGTCCTTATTTATACTAGTGGACCTGTAAGGCATAATTATTAGAAGGCATGGCATTGGGGAGCCAGTAGTCTGAGTTGCATATGTTATTCCCTTTTTTGGATTGGCTTGAGTGTCTGGCAATTGAGGAGGTTTGGATGGATTCCAGTTTTTATTGGCATAATACAATTTAGGCCTTTTTTATGCATTCAAATTCATTTACTAAATTTGGTGCATGATTTTCATTGTTCAAGAGACAATCAGTCTATTCTCCAGTTGATAGGCTCCCAACTTGAGCAGCAGTTCCTCCAAAGGTTGACTTTAAGAAATTGCCTTTTCTGGCTTCCCAATTTAGAAATTTCCCCATGGTGTGGAGGGGGACTGGCCTGCTATCATGGGAGGGCAAGGGGTGACTGGCAGCAGGTGAGTGAGAGCATACATGTGCAGAATGGCTCACAGGTGCCTGGTTTGCGGGTGACTTGCAGGTGGGACTGGCAGGTGTCTGTACATTGGCAGTGGGCAACAGTTTGGTGGTGGTAGATGACTGCTTGGCGACAACAGGTGTCTGTTCAGTTGATAAATTTCTATTACATATTTTAAGTTCTGTTTGGACTTTTATTTTGTGTATTATTCCCATATTGTTGGTTTAGACTTTTTTTGATCCTCCTGTGGCCTAGACAGTGGAATATTTACTTGTTTTTGCCATATTAGACTCAAGTTGGTTACATGACTACTAGTTTCAAGAATATTCCTGACAAATAGGCAGATTTGGTCATGGTGCATGAGTTTAATACTGTACAACTACCAATTTCTTTGACAAGGTAAGTATTATTGGTTTTGGCTTCCGTGATGACACCTGGCTCTCTTAATCCTGGTTCCAATTGTGCAGATGATATTTGACAGCCCATATATTGTCTCCAACTTGTAATTGCTCCTACTGGAGTGGGATTGTCTCTCTATTGTCAGGGAGCCAACCCAGAAAGGATTCAGGTGGATCAGGGGGAGGACGCCCCACAGGCATAAAATGGAGGGCCCACCACAAGATGGGTGCTAACTTCACAATATAGGAGAAAAATTTGCCTAGAGAAGCCTAAGGGCCATGGGAAGTTTCCATGGAATTGATGAAGTAAGAGAGTGTAATATAGAGGACGCCACATAACTGGGTAGATATTTTTGTCATGCCCTGCCTCAAAGGATAGGCTTTTTAAATATTTTATTTTATTTATTTTTTCTTTATTTTAATCTTTCTTTATTTCAATAATGAAATTTTAAATTAGAAAGTTAATAATTAAGTAATTTAAACTATTTACCTTGCTTCTTTTTTTATCAATTTGCATTTAAACTGTTGTTGTCTTCCAGCTTCTGTTGCTATTTTAAATATCTTTATATCTCTACTTTAAATTAGAATATTTTCAATTTCTAGTTACCTTTCAAAACTTCTGTTACGTTGTTGCCCGCTCTTCTCCAGCTTACATTGCTGATCTGTAGCTGCTTTTGTTCTTTTGGTTCCCTGCTCCTTCAGGGTTTTCCTGTTCTTTTCTCCAGTTGCCCCTTCTCTTGGCTGTTGTTCCCCTATGTTTATCATCTTCAAATGAGTAATATTTATCTATAAATAAAGACACTTGGAAAAGTAAGCCTTTAGGCTGAAATTCTAAGTGGGTTTCCCCAAATCACTGTTAAAGGTTTTTTCTTTGATCTTTTCAAAATTTACTTTTCAATCTTAGATTCAAAATTCTATTTTTTAGTAATAGTTTTCAAATATACTTTTAAGTTATAGTAAATACATTTCTTATCTGATCTCAATTTTTTTCTAAATTTTCTAGTGTTTTAATTAGCTAGGATAATTAAAATGGAGATACCCCAACAACAAGATATTGGCTTGTTGTCACCATTTTTTATATGAGGGATAACCTCTCTACTTTTCTTCCAAGATACTACCACATGAAATATTTCAATGTAGATATCCCTTTAGTCACAAATAAATCTTTATTTAAGGCATTGTTTTATATAGTTTGTTTAGGTTTAGTGAATTTAATGGCACCTTTTGTGTCAAATTACAAGTTTTTAGTAGGCCTCCTAAAGGTCCTTTTACAAACAGTACCTACTTGCCTTTACTTGTTAAATTTAAACACAAATGCTTTACATGGTATAGTATACAATATTGCACCCTATTGGGCAAGACCTTACAATTGTATTGGCAGCGGTCTTGGGTCCTGTAGGCAACTGGGTAGAGAAGTTACTAGCGGTGTCATGAGTAATGAGTGATCTGTCTTGGGAGTATACTCAGAGTTATGTACTGGTCTGTAAGGAACTCATGAAGGACAGTGTAACTTGGGCAGCTTGTTGATGGCTTCTGGTGATTGGTAGGCCAGCAAGGCGGGGTTAGAATAATCAATCTGTTAATGTAAAAGTGCTAAAAGTAAGTATGTGTTGTAACTGTGCTGTTTTAGCAGAGTTACAAGGGGAAAACTATTTGTAAAATAGATAATAATATTTATTGAGAGATAGGTACTATATAGCTATTGTAAATTGTGGATAACATGAACATGATTATGTAGATTACTTGGTTGGATGATAAGAGGGGGGTGGCTTGATTCTGGCAATGAGTCAAGCACTAAATTGATGTATCTACTGTAGGGGATCATCATCTGTTCATGTTATTGTTTTTAGAAATTTGAGTCAACTTCCTTGTTTACCTATGGATCACTGGGAAGTTGGATTGCGTGTCACAAACCTATTTAGTTGGAACCTTGTTGGCAGGTCAAGCCTGCTGTTTTGAAATATGTGATAACTTGGGAGAACCAAAGGTTCATAACACTTTTATTGTGAAAATGACAATGAGCAACTTCCTGGTAACTCCAGGGTATAATTATGCCCATCTGCCATAAAAAACTTTTGCAACTTCCTTTGGGCTGGGTGCTGGAGTTTATCTGGGCTTGGGGATCCTTGGTGGCATCAATTGGCAGTGGTGCGTTATTGGCTAAACTTGGATAAAGAATTTTGGTTTACAACTTATTCTTTGGGAATTTTTCATCATACTGTAGCCTGCCAGGCCACAGAGACAGGTGTTGGCCTTGGTCTAGATTTTATAATACATCATTGGCAAGATGCTGGCAGTCCATGATAAAACTGTCCAATTTGGGGCATATAATTACTAGGTCAGGCGGGCTCATGTACAGGCAAGATTGTCAAGTGATTGGTGCTTCATTATTCAGGATCAGTGACTTCTCCAAAATTGGGTGGTTCCTGGTTCAGGTCTAATTATCTGCAAGCTGGAAGTTCCCAGGAATTCAGGGTTTAATTCTGGTTGTCAGAATGCTGTCTCTTTGTTGGTCAGTAGTAAGTTATTGTTAGGTTCAGTTATTGAGTCACACAGAAGAGACACTGTACTTTTGATGGTTATCAGGAAAGTGTAACATATGGAATCTCTACTTTTTACTTCTCTTTGTTTTCTAGGTTCTTTCTGGTGTGTTGTACATCAGAATCACTGTCAGCTAGTACTTTCTTAGATAAAAGTAACTGTGGTCCTAACTTAGTACTGAAAATGGTGAGCTTGTGCCCATAGACAAGTTCATAAGGAATTTTTCATGTATTTCAATTAACTTGTGTTCTACAAACCATTAATGTTGTTGGCAGCATACCAACCCAGGCTTTTGAATTGTTGGCAGATAACTTACTGAGGGCTTCTACTAGGGAGCTTTTTAGTTGTTCTACTCTTCCATTTACTTGCGGGTGATAGGGACTGGCAAGAGTGTGTTTTATTCCATTATTGACAAGGTAGATATTGGTGTCAATGGCTTTAAGTTTGTTTCCTCTGTTTGTGATTAGGAGTTCAGGTTTCCAAAATTTAGCTATAATTTCCTTGCCAATAAAACGTCTTATATCATTGCCTTTGTGTCCCTTTATAGAGTGTGCCACAGGCCACCTGGTTGTATAGTTAATAGCTGTTATAATGTACTTTTTGCCTTTGTTATTGCCAGGCATAGGTCCCACAATATCCAGCAACCACACCTTAAAGGATTTTGTGATTTACACTGGTACTACTGATTTGGGTGGTGTCTTGAATTAGGCATACTTCTCACAGACTTTGCATTTGTCTAGTACTTTCTTGATGTTGTCCAGCATGTTAAGCCACCAGTAGAGTGTCTTGAGGTATTCATGCAAGTTTCTACTACAGGTGTGTCCCAGATCTCTGTGACACCAAAGAATTGTGTTGATCTTTTGTGGTGACAGTATGTAGGGTACTTTATTGCTGCTTGGTAATATGTGGTGTAGAGTGCCATATATGTTTTTGAAAAGGTGTTTGTTATTGAAGACTTTTTCTTGGATGTCCATTGGTGTGCCAGGTGATAACTCTTATTGGAGATTCCCCATGATTAACATGGGCCAATCAGGGTCCCTATCAACGCATAAGACATGTTTATTATATAGTCTTGATAGGGTGTCAGATGTGAGCATTTCTTTGCCTGGCTTATATTTAATGGACATGGGGTGCCTCTATATGAGACTATCCATTCAGCTTGTTGTCTAGATAGGTGTTTTTGAGTCTTGAATAATACCAATGACTTGTGGTTGGTTAGCACTTTGAATATCTGTGCACCTTCCAGATAACATTGCCACTTCACTAGACAGTGGACAATAGCTATCATCTCTTTTTCATGTATTGAATTTCTTTACTCACCATCAGACAGCTTTCTTGATTCATATGCTACAGGGAGGAAGTCCTTTTCTTCTGTTTGAATTTGGAGTACTTCTCCTATTGTATAATTAGAGGCATCAGCCTCTAGTTTGTACACTCCTTTAAAATTAGGATATTGCAAAACAGGGGTAGTGACCATATGTTCTTTTAGTTGTCAAAAGTGTTGATCTCTTAAGGGTGGACATACAAATTATTTTGTCTTGCCTGTGATTGTGGATAAGGGGACAGTAAGGGCGCCCCAGCCAGGCATGAATCTTCTGACATAGGCTACCATACCTAGGAATGTTTAAAGCTCACTTTTATTTTGTGGTGCTGGCATATTGTTATGGCTCACATCTTTTTTGGGTCTAGTTTTATCCCATCCTTGCTGATGATGTGTCCTAAAAATAAGAGTTCTATTAAAAAAGTCACATTTTGAGAGTTTGGCTATGAGTTGGTTTTCTTGAAGAGTGTTGAAGACCAGGCAGACATCTTTCCAGTGTTATTCAATAGTTAGGCTATATATGATTATGTTGTCAATGTAGATGATAGCCTTTATCACAATGTGTTTCTTAAAGAATTTGTTCATAAAGGTCACAAATGTACTTGGGGAATTTTTCATGCTAAATTTAAGGACTACACATTCAAACAAGCAATAATTAGTTCTGAAAGCTGTTTTAGGTATATCCTCTGGTTTAACGCAAGTTTGGTGGCAACCTGCTGTCAAGTCAATTTTTGTGAAGACTTGGGACTCCCCAGGGAGTCAAAAAGGTCATCAATCAGGGACAGGGTATACTTGTTCTTAATTGTGACCTCATTGAGCGCCCTGTAGTATGTGATCAGAGAGACCTCTGTCTTTCTTTGCTGCAAAAAAGACAGCTACGCCAAAGGGAGACTTAGAAAGTTTTTTGAGTCCTTTTTCAGGCGCTTCATCTAGGTAGACCTTTAGTGTGTTGTACTCTTGTGGTGTTAGGCAGTAGATAGGTTGTGATTTTGGTACACTCTCTTTGAGGTCAATTTCATGTTGTATGCCTTGGTTAGGAGGTAGCCCTGATAACATTACTTGGAAAACTGAAGGGAATTCTAGGACTAGCTGTTGTCAGATTGGGTCTCAATTGTGTGAGGTCTCTGCATTTTTAAAGTGGATAATCTTATGTGTGCAGGTGTTCCAATTTATCTTGCTAGGGTTATTTCCTCTTCTGTTTCATTAATTTTTACAAATACATGGTCTCTCATAAGTGTATCAAGGTGAGTTGGTTATACATGGTGGTGCACCTTACCTCATTGTATGGTAAGGGTAGCACTATCCCAATCAATATGAGGTTTGGTCTTTCTCATCTAGTCAAGACCAAGTAAAATATTGTACTTGGGGATTGGTATGATTGAGCCATAAGCGTAGTCTGTACGTCCCCTATCTGTGCCTGAAAATATTTTGCCCTTTAGTGATTGGGGTGCTTTGATTATCTGCCATGATAACTCTCTTGAAATTGCTCTTGGCTATAGGTAGTTTCATGAGGCTGGCAAATTTCTTGCAACAAGGGACTGATCTGCTCCATAATCAAATAGTACTAGGCCTTGATATATGCAAAAACAGAAAGGATAAGTGAGGAGTTTATTGTGAAGTTACTCCCCCCTTTAGCCTTGGGCAAGACAATCCCCCCGTCCCACCAAGAAAAACTCACAAAAACCAGCTAACCCAATTAATTTTTTTAGAGGATTTGGCTCATACCTTGGAAAAAAATTTGTGCTAGCTTACTCTACAGACTCCCCTGCCTTTTTTTGCGCCACCCTGGGAAGAAATGCCAATTGATTTGGAGTATCTATTAGCCTTGCCAGGAGCACATCTGCTTGGAAACATACCACCCAAAAGGTGTATGGCTGCGGATGGGTTCAACCTGGTGAGTAGAGAACCAATTGGAAGGGAGACCATCCCCATATGGAACAATTCCCCAAATAAACAATATTGACCCAAAAGAGGGTTAGATCTTCCCAGCAGGAAGTAAGCTCCAAGATAACCCAGGAGGAAAACCAAAGCCATGTGGCAAAATAAAGAAGGACTGGGCAGACTGGACCCCATGACCTTTGGTTCCTCTTTGATGGGGGGATTTGATGACAGTGGGGTGGCAGTGTACCATACGCCTGGTACCACTTGGCGCCACAACTTGTCCAAGTGACCAGGAGGAGGCAAACCAGAATCTGCTCTGGTTCCAAAAGAAAGGCTTGCAGTAAGGGAATGAACAAGGAGCAACCAAACTAACCATTTATACCCAGATGGTCCCCATTGGGATGACTTGGGTAGCATCATGGTGTTTGATTTCAGGATTTGAGAGCAGGCAAAAGAAAAATCAATTAGGTTGGTAAATTTACTTTATTAACTGAGCAAGTAAATAGAATGGAAGATAGGGCCTTATATAGGCTATCAGTGGAGACCCATTTGTGTTTTTCAAAAGTCAGTTGTGGAAAAGGAGGGGAAAACTTGGCAGGAGAAGCTTGGGAACTTAAGATGCAATTTAAAAATGATTTTTTTGAATCTTTAACCCTAACTAGGACTCCCTTAACAGCTAGGAGTACTTTTCCCCAGCTGTTGGTGAAGTCCCAGCTTAGGGAACCTCCTGGTGGTTGAGCAACCCACCAGAAGGAGAGGCTCTGTTGTTTTGATTAATCAAAACAACTACAGAGCCTTGTTCTTGTTCTTCAAAACTGTTTTCTGTTTTAATATTGGATTCAAAAGGCCCTGCCGCAGGCGTAAACTCTGATTGGCTGCAGCCCGTAAATTTGAGCAAATTCAAAGGTAAGATCAAAGTCCAAGTATTAACGTTGTCTAGGCAATAAGATAATGAGCACAAGGGACCAGGTTTGATCCCTGTGTTGGGCAAAGGGCAGGCCTCCTGGCTTGATCCCAAGGAAGATAAAGGTAATTTTGAGCAGATATTACATGCTAATAATTCCTTTTTAGGACCTGAGAAAAACCCCAAATTAGGAGAAAGTCTTTCAGACCCTGGGTCAACCAAGATTCTGTTAATGTTGTCAGGAAAGGAGGCAAAGGCGTTACTGACACTACCCTCACCTAAGGAAGGCTCTCCCTGGGAATGAAACCTAGTCAGGACCTGTTCACAATTGGCAAGGTTCTCCACAGGTTCCCAGGAATTTGACTCCTCTCCATAGTTCAGCCATTTGACCAAGTATTGTGCTTTATCCTTTACTAGGCAATGTGCAATGATGTCCTCCACCTCCCATTCAAAGGTGTTTGAGACAATCTGAGGATTTGGATTCCTCCCGGACAAGACCTCTGGATCACCCTCAAAAGGAGTAAGTCAATCCACGTGGAATACATCATGCACACTGGAACCAGCTGGGAGCTCAAGTCAATAGTTCAAGCTGGAGAGGCGTTCTAGGACTCTGAGAGGACCAAACTTCTTGGGACCCAGTTTCTTGCTTGGAATCTTCAGTTTCAGGTTACAGGCATTGAGGTAGACGTAAGACCCCACAGGATATTCCTTTGCTGGTGAACGGTGACAATCAGCATATTTCTTGTATTTGGACCTGGCCTTGGTGAAGAACTCAGTGAGATTGGAGTGTACTTCCTTCATCCGGTTGGCTATTTCATCAGCTTGAGGAAGGGCTGATTCCTTGAGATCAGAGGGGAAAGACTCCAAGTCAAACCCAAAGTTGGCAAAGAAGGGAGACATACCAATTAAGCTATGATGTGCCGTGTTATAACATAACTGGGCTAGATGGCAATAGTGGACCCAATTGTCTTGTTGTGAGTTTACGTAATGTCATAGGTATCCCTCCAATACTTGATTAACACACTTGGTTTGAACATCTGTTTGGGGGTGAAACAAAGTTGATAGGTTCACTGTCACTCCCATCTGGTCTATTAGAGCATTCCAGAACCGGGAGGTGAATTGGACACCTTGATTAGAAACAATGTCCTTAGGAAGCCCATGATCACTGACAACCTTGCAGAAGAACATGCTGGCTACTTCCTTTGAGGTACATGAAGCAAAGGGGATGGAGATGGCATATTTTTTCATGCAGTCTACCACAACCATGATGCCAGTGTTCCCTTTGCTCATAGGTAAATCCAATATGAAATCCATTGATATGGAAGACCATGGTTGAGAAGGTATGGGTAATGGACGGAGGAATCCCTGGGGCTTAGTGTTGGAGGGTTTGTTTCTCCCACAACCCAGATAGTTGGAGATGCAAGTCTTGATGTTTTTCTTCATTCCAGGCCACCAGTATTGACGCACAAGATGCTTCAAGGTTTTGAGCAACCCACCATGTCCAGACAAGGGTCCCTCATGCATGTGTAGAATTGCCTTGGTTTGGAGTCCCCCTTTGGGGACCAACAAGGCATCTTTGACATATGTTATACCCTGGTTGTAGATTGTGTTGGTCTTTGGCGAGCTTCTTAGCATTCCCTCAAGCTCTGTTTGAAAATCTGAGTGCATCTGTGCTTCCATAATCTCCTGGTCCAAGGAAGTATGTGCCAAAATTTCAATAATGCTGGAAAGGAATTGGGAAGCTGTCAGCACTGATTGATTATTGTGGTCATGATTTTGGGTATTGTTGTCCTTCAAGTCTTCACGTTGGCTAATAGCATCTGGAACCACGTTCATTTTGCCTGGAGTGTATTTAATTGTGAAGTCAAAATCCAGGAGGTCAATTGCCCATCTGGCAAGGCGAGGTGCTATCTTCCTTTTTTCTGTAAATTAGAGAAGGTTCTTATGATCTGTCCTGATGATGGTAGGAAACTTGCTTCCCTCAAGGTAACAACACCAGTGTTTAAGAGAGTTTACTATTGCGTACAACTCCTTCTCATACACATGATAGTTTTGCTCCCAATCCAAGAGCTTATAGGAGTAGAAAGCCACAGGGTGGCTTTCACCATCCTCCCCAAGCTGGATCAGTACCGTCCCTAAGGCATATTCTGATGTGTCTGTCTCAAAAAAATTGGCATTCCGGGTCAGGGCGTAGGAGTACTGGGGCAGAGGTGAAAGACTGTTTCAAGCAATCAAAAGATTCCTGAGCAGACTTGGGCCAAACAAACGGCACCTTGCTAGAGGTAAGAGCAGTGAGAGGTAAGGCAGTGGCTGAGAAATCCTTGATGAATTTCCTACAGAAGTTGGCTAGACCAAGGAAACCTCTGAGCTTAGTGCAAGACGTGGGGACAGGCCAGTTCAGGACAGCTTCCACCTTGGAAGGGGCAATTGCAAAGCCTCCTGGTTTGATCAAGTACACCAAGAACTCAACTTCTGTTGCAAAGAATTCACACTTAGATAGTTTGCAAAAAAGGTTGACCCTGGTAAGAGCATCCATCACTTCCTTTAAGTGTTCAACATGAGTTTCCTTATCAGGCAAGTAAATGAGGATGTCATCAAGATATACCACCACACTGGTATCAAGAAATGGAAATAGCACCTCATTCATGAGTCCTTGGAAAGCTGCCAGGGCGTTGCTGAGACCAAAGGGAATAACTAGGTACTCATACAGGCCAAAGGGTGTTCTAATGGCAGTTTTCCACTTATCCCCCTCGGAAATACAGATCTGGTTATAGGCGTTTTCCAAGTCTAGTTTGGAGAAGATTTGCGTCCCTGTAAGCTTGTCTGTGAGGGTTTCTGCAGCAGGAAGGGGGTTGAAATTCTTGATGGTGATTGAATTAAGCTTAGTGTAGTCAATCACGGGGCAAAGAGTGCCATCAGAATTTTTTACAAAGAAGATAGGAGAGGAGCAAGAAGAGTTTGATCTACAGATGAACCCTTTGCAAAGATTTTTGTCTAGATACTCCTTGAGTGCAATTCCCTGGACTCTGTTGGTGGGGTATAACTTTCCCCAAGTTGGTGTGCTACCAGGGATAAGATCAATTCTTAAGTCAGAGGCTTGGTGGGCAGGGAGCTCATTGCAACTTGCTTTGCTGAAAAGACCCTTGTACTCCTTGAGATTCTCAGGCAGGGATCCCTTGGTGTGCAGGAAGGTCAAGATTCCACGGAGGTATGAGTCAGATAAGGAAGTGTCCAAGTTGATGGGTACAAAAAAGGACTTACCATGGTTGGAAAAATCTACATGATGGGAGTCCCAATTGATTTTCATATAAGCTTGCTTGCACCAAGAGTAGCCCAGAATCACTGGGCATGCCAGACCTAGAATAGCCAAGAATTCAAGATGAAATTCAGCGTCCACAATGTTGGTTTGGAGAGGTAGCGCAAATTTTTGAACTTTTATCTGAGTTTTGTTGGCCAATAACACGGAAGAAGGGGAAACTCCTGATATCCCTAGAGAACTTAGAAGGGAGTCATCAATGAAGTTGCCCATGGCTCCAGTATCTAAAAGGGCCAGTGTTGAAAGTTTCCCATGAATTGAAGTGATTATCACAGGAAAGGTGGCGTAGGACTTAATGGTAGCTTTAATGGGATCATAGGCAGCAAGAACCACAGAAGGATGTTGCTGAACACAATTCAAAGCAAAGCAGTCCTTTGCTTGATGTCCCTTCTTCCCACAATAGAGGCAGCATCATTTGTCCACACATTGTTTACATTTGGCCTTGGATAGCTGGTATCCACCTCCCTCCTTGGGAACCAACCCTGCTGGGAGGGTATTGGTCCCAAGGATCTTCTGGGAGATGGCGGGTTTGGAAGGATTGGGTTTCCAGGCTGAGAATTGTTTAACTCGGGGAGCCCAACAAAGAATTTCTTGGGTAAGCTCATTGTAGGTATTGGGTAAAATGTGATGAGCTAAGAAAGCCTTCATGTCCGTAGATAGGCGTTTCTGCAGCATATAACAGCTTCTTTGTCGTCCATGCCAATGGCTTCCTTGAGCTGGGTGAACTCCTTGAGGAACTCACTTGTGGCCATCTTGCCCTGATAAAGGCTAGAGGTCTGGTCACAAAGTTCCTCTTTAGACAAGGCTGGAAAAATTATGGCAAGAAGGGAGTCAAAAAATGAAGGGTAATTGTGAAGAAGTTTTTCCCCTTTCAGGGTAGACTTTGCATACCATTGTTGGGCTTTACCTTGTAGCTGCTTGGCTACATGATGTACCTTCTGAGCGTCAGTGCGGAATTGGTATGGAAAAATGTCAAAGAGGGATTGGGAAAAGGCCAGAAGCATTAGAATTTCATTTGACTCCACGTCCTCAGACTGGATAGACAAGATGTTGTTCAAGACCACAGTCTGAACCTGGTTCTGAAGTGGCTTTGTATCCCCCTGTTTGGACTTGGCTTGGTGGTAGGATCTGGTGATGAGAACAGTGATGGCACAGACCAAGACAAGGGAAAAGAACAAGGCCAAGGTTTTAACTAATCCTAGCTGGAATTCCATTTCAACAGATTTGGTTTGTTTTGAGGTCCCAAAAAGAGCCTCAAAAATGGGTTCATTTAAACTGTCAGGAACCCATATGCTTGGAAACATACCACCCAAAAGGTGTATGGCTGCAGATGGGTTCAACCTGGTGAGTAGAGAACCAATTGGAAGGGAGAACATCCCCATATGAAACAATTCCCCAAATAAACAATATTGACCCAAAAGAGGGTTAAATCTTCCCAGCAGGAAGTAAGCTCCAAGATAACCCAGGAGGAAAACCAAAGTCATGGGGCAAAATAAAGAAGGACTGGGCGGACTGGACCCCATGACCTTTGGTTCCTCTTTGATGGGGGGATTTGATGACAGTGGGGTGGCAGTGTACCATACGCCTGGTACCACTTGGCGCCACAACTTGTCCAAGTGACCAGGAGGAGGCAAACCAGAATCTGCTCTGGTTCCAAAAGAAAGGCTTGCAGTAAGGGAATGAACAAGGAGCAACCAAACTAACCATTTATACCCAAATGGTCCCCATTGGGATGACTTGGGTAGCATCATGGTGTTTGATTTCAGGATTTGAGAGCAGGCAAAAGAAAAATCAATTAGGTTGGTAAATTTACTTTATTAACTGAGCAAGTAAATAGAATGGAAGATAGTGCCTTATATAGGCTATCAGTGGAGACCCATTTGTGTTTTTCAAAAGTCAGTTGTGGAAAAGGAGGGGAAAACTTGGCAGGAGAAGTTTGGGAAACCTCCTGGTGGTTGAGCAACCCACCAGAAGGAGAGGCTCTGTTGTTTTGATTAATCAAAACAACTACAGAGCCTTGTTCTCGTTCTTCAAAACTGTTTCCTGTTTTAATATTGGATTCAAAAGGCCCTGCCGCAGGCGTAAACTCTGATTGGCTGCAGCCTGTAAATTTGAGCAAATTCAAAGGTAAGATCAAAATCCAAGTATTAACGTTGTCTAGGCAATAAGACAATGAGCGCAAGGGACCAGGTTTGATCCCCGTGTTGGGCAAAGGACAGGCCTCCTGGCTTGATCCCAAGGAAGAAAGAGCTAATTTTGAGCAGATATTACATGCTAATAATTCTTTTTTAGGACCTGAGAAAAACCCCAAATTAGGAGAAAGACTTTCAGACCCTGGGTCAACCAAGATTCTGTTAATGTTGTCAGGAAAGGAGACAAAGGCGTTCCTGACAAGCCTGGTGTTGTCTGCTCTTGAAATCAATCAATTATAACCAATCAAACAAGGTTACATTGACACCCACAAACTTAAGTTCAAATGGAAGAAAGGAAATCATAATTCCACCCATAAGGACCAGCCAATCAGCAAACAAGTAAAAAATTAGTAAGGAACCCTCCAGCTACCCTGGATTGATTTTGAAAAATTCTCCTTAGGCCAATCAGATAGCATGGCTGTCACCTGACTATTCAAACCCTAACCACAATATTTAAGCCAAGCAAGGAGACTTTTAGTCCCATGTTTTTTTATTTTCTACTCACATTAAAGTTTGGAGCTTTCAAATTAATTTTTAATTTTCTGAACTCTAATCTAGGGTTCTTTTAAACTCAAAACTCTTAATAAAAATACTTAATAATCTTACCTATCCTGGCTCCTGGGCTTCAGTTTCTTCTTCATCTATTAAGATTAATGTCAGTGTATAAGTTCATACCTGCTTGCTTTTGCTCTAAAACCACAGCTTCAAATTCTAGTTTTAAGTTAATAGTTAATATAATTTTCTATTATTACCTCAAACCTTTACTGTTTTTGCTTGTTTCTGACCCAATCTCTTATACCTTTACACCAAAGGCTCCTATGGTGCTTTGCAAGTTGTTCTTACCACCCAAAGACCTAATTTTACTAGTTCTTTCAGTTGCAGCTATAGTTAAGCTCTATTATACAAGTTTGAGACCAATTACATATCTCTAAAGACTTCAAAATCTCTGGATATTCTTACTATAAAACTCCCTGACCTCAAATTTGCTGCTTTCTTCTTGGCCCCAGTTCTGTTGTTGATCTGGACTACTTATATGGATCTCTGAGTTTGGTTTACCTACTCTGCACGCCTAATTAAGTATGATCCCTCCAACTCTTATATTTCCCAAATGACCTCCTCTTTTCTGGGGAGACCCTCATCAAAATCCTCACCTGCGACAACCTGGATTTTTATTCCCCTGACTTTGATCTTGTTTTCCCTCATGTTGAAGTGTCACCTGTGCCCTCTAGACCCCACCTGGAGGAGGGACTGCCTGCCTCTTGTAAGGTCTCTGGAGTTCCCAAGATTGCTTCTATATGGACTCCCTGGTTGCTCCCCAGTCTGGGATTGATGAGATTAAAAGCCTACTTCTTGCAGCTGTCCTGGTTGTCCTCCCTTTGGTTCCCCTTCAGAGAAGACATCCCAGTGATTCACTGGATGACATACTGGTAGTTTTTCTTGCTGTTATGGGAGCCAAACTTAGTTTAGCCCCCCTCTCTCACATTTATTTCCAGTTTGAGTAACAAAAAGTATAGGATTACTGGAGGGCAGTTGTATCATGGTGATTGAATCTACAACCTGGTCCCTTTACAAGTCTTTTAAAGTGGGGAAGTGCCGTAAAATATGGCAGTGGTTGCTTAATTCTACAAATAGTTAGTCAGTAATCCTCACTCTTAGTACTATACCTTTGGCTGGTATAGTGACAGTCTTAGTGCAGACAAAAGAATAAAAGATATAAATACAAAACTGGTATTTTATTTGATAGTGATGTGTTAATATAACATGTGGCGGTGGAATTGCCACCAGAGGACAAGAGGCACAGACAGAAGGAGTTGTAAAAAGGAGGAGAGTGTAAATGCACAGCAGAAAGAGCCTCACAAAAAACAACTGGTTTTGCGCGCCTTGCCTAATAGAGGCAAGTGGTAATTATTTTGTTGTCCTATTAATAACTTCATAATTGAAGCCTGCACTTGATGTGCTATACATATATGCTTTAAAAACTCATTTTTTAAGTGTTTTAAACGTATTTAACCTTTGTAAAACTATTTTACAATAGGGCAATTGCGTGATTGTTTCATTGCTTAATCCCTAAGTGGATGTTTCTTTGTCTAACCCATTCAGGATCTGCATCATTTGCCTTACTGAATTAGACAACAGGGTTAAAAGGACTTGGCATCTCAAGAGGGCAACTATGGTGAACAGTCAATCCAGAAGAGTTATAAGAAGAGCCTTGAAGAAGGTACAAGTAGTAATTCCCAAGAGGCACCAGCGTACAAGGCCAGTGGAAGTAGAGAAAGCAACTTAGAAGCAGGTAGTCTTTCATGATGTGGATATCAGCTTTCTTGACTTGGGGGTTCAACTAGTTCAGCTGCAGGTGCCTCAGTTGGTCTTATTGGGAACAGACCCATTATTTGCTGCATTGTTCCTAACCTTGAGTGAGCCCAGAGAGGTGACAGGAACTGGGCTGCAAAGGGGTAATAGCATCCATTGGCAGTTATCTATGCGGGCTACAGAAGAATACTTGGGGGCTCAGTTGAGAGAATTCCAATTTAATGGTCAGGTGCTCTCAGTCTTGTAGAAGGGAACAGTATCCAACATTGTGAAGTCAGTCCTTTGCGCTTGAGCAACACCTGGGGTTACAGAGGCCCAACCAGTCAGTTGGAAAACCTCTGATAACTTTTAACAGTGTCTTTGGCAAGCTTTCCAGGAAGTGTTGAAGTTGTACACTGTGGAGGGTACTGATCATCTAGTGCAAATGGTGATGGCTGGCAACCTTGTCTTTTGGGGGACCAACCATTGCAACTCCAAGTGGGAGGAGAACTTGGGGGTCTTCCTTGAGTGCGCCTTATCTGTGTTCTACAGGGTGAGTGGTCAGGTCCCAGTAGAGTATGCCCTTTGCAAGAGTCTCCTGTGGGACTGTATCTTCTTGAGGGTTGTCTTTCCTGTGGACATTGGGGTCAATTAAGTCTCTTGTTTGGTGGGGGTTTATTGTACAATCCTTGGTCATTGGCTTCACAGATCTGTAGGCAACTATTTGTGTTTCCTGGCTATCATTCAGGTGGTAGAACAGTTGGTGCAGTATTGGAAGAGTCTTTTCAGTCTTCAATAAACACATTATTCTTTTATTATAATTCTTAACACTTTGGTGCATCACTATTTCAAACAAGACAACAACCTATGGAATTTTTAATTAGGCTTTTATTTTTTGGGTTGTTGTCCTCATTGGATTACTCTTGGTCACTAGGAGCAGCATGCATATACTGAGCTTGTACTCTAGTGATTAATTGCCTAGATTAGGGCTCCTTAAGGGTGTATAAGTTGGAAACAGTCTTCTGGATAACTTGAACTGGGCCTAGCCAAAGGGAGGCAAGTTTGGATTTACAACTGTAACCTCAATTGCTGAAGAAGTAGACTGAGTCTCCTACCAGGTAAGTGGGTAGAACGGGGCGTTTGGATGCAGCTTGTTCTAGGTCCTGCAAATTATGGCTAAATTTTACAGTGTAGGCTTCTGATTGCAAGAAAATAAGGGTTTTAACAAGCTTGTTAAGGTATGCCTCTGGGGACACATCCAGAATGGTCTTTATCAAGAAATATAGTAAAGGGGGAGTCCTGGTTGCCAACCATAGAGCAGTTGAAAGGGCGGCTTGCCAGTGGCACAATGGTACCCAATGTTATATGCAAAGGTGGCCTCAGGCAGGAAGGTATCACATTCAGTCTCATGTTGATGACTGAGCTTCTGGAGTATCTGGACAAGGCTCCTATTAGTGCGCTCTATCATGCCATTTGTCTGTGGGTGATAAGGGGTGGATAGTGTCCCACAAATTCCCATCAGTTGGTTGAGGCGGGGAATGATGTGACTTGTGAAATTGATACCATTTTCTGTCAGAGGAATCTGGGGGCAACCATCTTTGTATATGATGTTCTCCAGGATGAACATGACTGTCACTAGTGCAGATTATTTGGGAATTTCCTTGGCCTCTACCCATTTAGTCAGATGATTAACAGCCACAATGATGAACTTGTTGTGACTGTTGGTAGCTGGTAAGGGGCCCACTACATCAATGTGTACTGTGTAGAAGGCAAAATCATTTTGTAAAAGTCTGTATTAGAACTTAGCAACCTTAGGTCTCTCAATGTTGCAGTCATGAAAGTGTCAAAACAGCAGGCTCAGCCTGCCAGCAAGGTTCCAAGCAAGCAGGTTTGTGACCTGCAATTTAATTACCAGGCCACTTGAAGCCAGACTAGGAAGTCAACTCAAATTGCCAAATCCAACAACATGAACAAATGATGATCCATTATGGTGGATAACTCATTTTAGCGCTTGAATCATTACCAGGATCAAGCCACCCTCTTCACCATTCAGCTGTGTGATCAACACAATCATGTTCCTGTTATACTTGATTCATGATTACTATATAATCACTATCTCTCAATAAAGATTATCATCTATCTTCTAAATATTTTTCCCCGTGTAACTCTTCTAAAACAGCACAGTTTAGACATTGGTAGCACAGGTAGGTTGTCCATCCTACCTTATCTTGAAAAATTCTGCCTGTTGTCCGCACGCGCCGCGGCCAACAAATCCTTGACAGAATTATGTCTGGCCTCCCGCTGGACTGGACCCTGTACACCCCTGGTACCAAGATACCCAATGGCTTTGTCCTGTACTAGAACACAGTGATCTCACTACCTGCCTTCAACGCCATGTCTGCACAAGGCTCTTTCAGGCTCCTTCTTCTATTCCACAGCCAACCAACAAGAACACCATGCCCACCTACATAGCCTAAAGACTGTGAAGCGCTGCCTTGGAACCTTTTGCGGGGGCCAACAATGACAACACTTCCTCTTGGATCCAGTCTGCCCAGAGCAAGCTGGCCAAGATGGAATGCCCACAGCAATTTTGGA
Source organism: Entomophthora muscae (assembly GCA_014839935.2). Classification (NCBI taxonomy): domain Eukaryota; kingdom Fungi; phylum Entomophthoromycota; class Entomophthoromycetes; order Entomophthorales; family Entomophthoraceae; genus Entomophthora; species Entomophthora muscae. The sequence goes on from QTSX02005132.1 coordinate 152,618, forward strand.
TTGCAGAAATCTCCATCTGCCTGACCCACAACGCTGGCACCTGGTGTGACAAGTGGCACAAAGAACACACTGACAAGAACTGGGATACCTTCAAGCAAGACTTCTTGGCAACAGTTTGTGCTCAAAGACACAGTGCTCATGATAATACACCAAGTAAAGAACCTAACCCAGACAGGCACCATGAAGGAACTCACCCGCGCCTACAAGGAACTCCAACTTTGTGCACCATCTGGCATGACCTTTGACACCCCAGCCACACACCTCATGTACTATGACGCCCTCAAGTCGCATTTAATGAGACACGTGAACCTGGATCAAGTGAAAACCTAAAAAGTCTGTACCGGGAAGCAGAAAAAGAAGAACAAACCTCCAACGCCCTTCATAAGGCACAAACTGGAAAACAAAAGAGACCCAAGGATTCCCACACAGTGGGTGCTCCACTCAACCACCCCCTGGAAACAACAGGAATAACACCAACCATAAACCCACAAGCTCAAACTTACATGGGAATGGAAACAATGGCCAGTCAATTGTACCCATTTCTGTATCACTGCCACACAAGGCAATCAAAATGAGGGAAAAGCCCGGGGAGAGCATTAAGCAAGCCAAGCTCTCCCCACATAACTCCCAACTCGCCCAATGATGAGGACCAACCTATGGGCGTGGATCAATGTCCAATAATTCAAGTACCCTTGGAGGACCCGGTACTGTACACCATTGCTAGACATCCCAATAAACTGATGTCCTATCCTTTCTGTTTTTGCAGTTACACAGGCTCAGCACTTCTGGACTCAGGTACAGACCAAACCCTAGTTGACAGAAGCTTTGTAGATAAGTTCAAGCTAGCCATTAATCATTTGCGGATTTAAAAAGTGGTCCTGGCTGATAAATACCACATTTCTGTGACAAGGAAAACTGCCCCCTTCTCCGTCATGCTCAAGAACCTCCACTCCACCATCCAAGGACCCGTCATTGACTCCCCTTAAGTTTGACATTGTACTGAGGTTGGATTGGTTACAAAAGAACAATTCTCACGTATACTGGGCAACCTCAGTGTTGACCATCAAGAGTGAAGATGTCAATCACCAGATCTACCCTGACTCAGTGGACAAACTCCTACGCAACCACATCATTGTGTGCATCACAGAGACCCTGGACAAAAAGGAAAACCTGAAGGCAATTGACTGAGACTCCTGTCAGTACAAGATCATACACTTCAAGGACCACCAGGATACCTCCACACCTCAGGACCGCAAAATTGTGGTCTGCCATCCAGAAATCTTCAAGGAAGCTCTACCTGGGTTGCCCCCATAGAAACACATTCAATACTCCATCCAACTCAAAGGAGCTGTACCCAAAGCACGTCCTATCTATAGGATGACCCCAAATGAAGACAACACCTATTTTTCTACCTCAAGGAAGCGTTGGAGAAAGGACTTATCCGCCCCTCACAGTCTCCCTTTGGGGCTGCTGTATTCTTTGTGGCTAAGAAAAACGGTACCTTGCGTCTGGTCAATGACTACTGAGCCCTAAACAAGGTTATCATAAAGAATTGTTATCCACTACCATCAATTGATGATCTCTTTGATGCTTTGGGAGGAGCCACAGTCTTCTCCAAGATTGATCTGTCTGTAGGCTATAACCATATTTGTATTAAGGAGGAAGACATCCCCCAGACAGCCTTCCGCATTAAATACAGCTCATACAAATGTGTGGTGCTCAACTTTGGCATGACAAATGCCCCATCCACCTTTGTGACCTTTATGAACAAATTATTCACGCCACACATAGGCAAGCATGCCCTAGTCTACCTAGACAACATCATTGTCTATAGTCCCTCAGTGGAACAGCACCACAAAGACCTAGAGGCAGTCTTTCCTACCCTGGCACAACACAAACTGTTGGCCAAACCCTCCAAGTGCCAGTTCTTCTTCAAGCAACTACCCTTCCTGGGACACATAGTCTCAAAGGACAGCATCAAACCCAACAGTCAAAAGATACAGGCCATATGCAAGATGCCGCCACCCAAGGATAAGTTGGAACTCTGCACCTTCTTGGGGATGGTGGCCTATGTACGCCGCTTTATACCTGACTGTGGCTTTTGACCGCCCCCTTATATGCCATAATAGGCGCCAAATCCAAGTTTGTGTGGACCCCCTAACGTGATCTCTGTTTTAGAAGCCTCAAGGAGAAACTCACGACAGCTCCTATCCTGTAATACCCCCAAACATGACAGGGAATACCAAATGGAAACCGACGCCTCAGACACATCCATTGGGGGAGTACTACAAATCAAAAATAATGATGGTGATTTCCTGCCTGAAGCTTATGAATCTCAAAAGTTGACGGATGGCAAGTGACAATAACCTATCCACAACAAGGAACTGCTGGCCATTGTGCACTGTCTAGTCAAATGGTTTGTTATCTGGAACGGCAGGAAGAGTTCACAGCATTAACCGGCCACAAGTCTCTCATATATTTCAAACTCCAAGCAAATCTATCTTGCCGCCAAGCCCACTGAACAGAGCTCTTAAAGAGATTCAATATGCTCATACAGTACAAACCTGGTCCTGAGATTATCATGGCAGATGCCCTCTCACGCCTATATGTCTGTGCCACAAGAGGAGAAAATGGGCTCAACCCAGACTGGCCTTTTTTGCTACTACAGACAAAGGACAAGGGTTTCCCCCCTGGTACAACCAACATAACAAAGGAAACAGTTATTAAAAACAAACACCTATTTGCTGACGTTTACAGGACCCTGCACAGAAAAATGTCCAATGGTACTATCATTCCCTATATCCCCACACACCAGTGAGTAGACAACATCCTATAATATCACAGAAATTTTGGACACACCAAGAGCCAAAACCTATAAAAATTCCTTAAACAGAAAGCCTGGTGTCCAATCCTGTATTGTGATATTCAGGAAGTCCTAGACCAATGTGAGGTATGCAAGAAATTTGCCAAAAGTGAAACCCTTCCAAAATCAGTACTACCCATCTGCACACAACTACACTTCAAGGTGTGGGCCCTTGACGTTTTTAGCCCCATGCCAGGGAAACACAATGATAAGAAATACATTATCACTATCACAGACTTTGCTACAAGATGGACAGTAGCCCAAGAAGTAAAGGCGCACAATGGCAATGACGTATAATAATTCATAGAAAGAGAGATAATCAGAAAGTTCAGAAAACCAGAACTCCTAATAACCAATGGAGGGAAAGAATTGACTCTCCAAAACCACCAACATATACCTCACAAAAAATGGGGGCAAACACACTATAACAACGCCATATCACCCACAGGCCAATGGACATGTAGAGCAGCTTAATGGCAGCCTTGTGCAAGCCTTAGCCAAACTCACCTCTAGGAGACCTGAAGACTGGTATAAGCAGCTATTGACTGCACTACTTGTGTGCCAAACCCAAGTGAACAGATCCACTGGAAAAAGCCCTTTTGAGTTGGTATACAGCACACAGCCAAATATCATTCAAGCATTGACAGGACCCAAGCTGGTAATCCCAAGTAAAGTCCCCCTGCGTTCAGACCCTCAAGTTATAGAAGCCAACAGCAAGCAAACAGAAAAGGAAAATGAACGTTTGCAAAAACCCTTATCCCCATCCAAGATAGACATGAAGTTGGGGACAAAGTTTGGGTCATGAACGTTGATAAAAGCAACCTACAACCTGAGAAAGTAGGACCAGCAATCATTCTAAAGGTAAACAACAATAACACTTACCTTGTGCAAGGACTTGGAAAGCGCAAACAAGACAAGACCCTACACCATGATTGCCTGATACCCTACAAAGCAAGACAAAAACAACACAAAACTGCCCTGCCCGCCACAGAACAACAAATAGTCCAGTACAGCGCCCGGGATCCTGATAACCTCCCTGACAACCTACCCCTATAGGAGGCCAACCTTCAGTTGGGGGGTGTCAAAACAGCAGTCTTGACCTGCCAGCAAGCTTCCAAACAAGCGGGTTTGTGACCCGCAATCCTATTACCCAACCACCTGAAGCCAGACTAGAAAGTCAACTTGAATTACCAAATCTAACAACATGAACAGATGATGATCCCCTACAGTGGATACTTTGTTTTGGCGCTTGACTTGTTATCAAGATCAAACCACCTCCCTCTGCCATCCAACCGTGTGATCAACAATCATGTTACTGTTATCCTTGATTCACATTGGCTATATAATCACTATCTCTCAATAAAGATTATTATCTAGTTTCTAAATATTTTCCTCTTGTAACTCTGCTAAAACAGTACAGTTATGACAAAAGGCGGCTAGTGTATCTACTACTGTTGTAACTGTGCTGTTTTAGCAGAGTTACAAGGGGAAAATATTTAGAAACTAGATAATAATCTTTATTGAGAGATAGTGATTATATAGTCATTGTGAATCAAGGATAACAGGAACATGATTGTGTTGATCACACAGCTGGATGGTGAAGGGGGTGGCTTGATCCTGGTAATGAGTCAAGCGCCAAAACAAGGTAACCACCATAAAGGATCATCATCTGTTCATGTTGTTGGATTTGGCAATTCAAGTTGACTTCCTAGTCTGGCTTTGAGTGGTCGGGTAATTGAATTACAGGTCACAAACCTGCTTGTGTGGAACCTTGCTGGTGGGTTGAGCTTACTGTTTCAACACCACCTCAACTGAAGGTTGGCCTCCTCTGGGGGTAGGTTGTCAGGGAGGTTGTCAAGAGCCAAAGCGCTGTACTGGACTAATTGTTGTTCTGTGGCGGGCAGGGCAGTTTTGCGTTGTTTTTGTCTTGCTTTGCAGGGTCTCAGGCAATCATGGTGTAGGGTCTTGTCTTGTTTGCGCTTTCCAAGTCCTTGCACAAGGTAAGTGTTATTGTTGTTTACCTTTAGAATGATTGCTGGTCCTACTTTCTCAGGTTGTAGGTTGCTTTTATCAACGTTCATGACCCAAACTTTGTCCCCAACTTCATGTCTATCTTGGATGGGGATAAGGGTTTTTGCAAACGTTCATTTTCCTTTTCTGTTTGCTTGCTGTTGGCTTCTATAACTTGAGGGTCTGAGCGCAGGGGGACTTTACTTGGGATTACCAGCTTGGGTCCTGTCAATGCTTGAATGATATTTGGCTGTGTGCTGTATACCAACTCAAAAGGGCTTTTTCCAGTGGATCTGTTCACTTGGGTTTGGCACACAAGTAGTGCAGTCAATAGCTGCTTATATCAGCCTTCAGGTCTCCCGGCAGTGAGCTTAGCTAAGGCTTGCACAAGACTGCCATTAAGCCCCTCTACATGTTCATTGGCCTGTGGGTGATGATAAGGAGCGCCTTTTGGGGAAGATTCAAATATAGAATTAGGAAAGAAGATAAGTATATTTCACTGGATAATACTTTAGACTTATATAGACTTGGCTGTGGCAGGGATTTAGTTGGATCAAACCTAGGGGTTGGTCATGTGCAGGATGGGTTCAGCCACTGGATACTTGGACAGTCATGTGATATTGCTTTGTTACCATTTTTGGTATGTCAAACAGTATATTGGAGGGCACCAAATCGGGCAATGGCTGGATGTTAAGTAGGTTGGCAGTAGCCAGAATGCTTGTACATCCAGACCCTCAACATACCCCCCTTAAGGGGTTACTCTGGTGCATCAGGAGGGGGCTTTGTTTTCACGGCTGCCGCCTGATGCTCCTGGAGCTGTTTACTAGTTGGAACCAGTCTGGTCAAGTGTTCTCCTTTACTGAGGCAGAGACAGGTTCTGTGGTATTTATTAACAATTGGGGTTTTGGCACCTTGGAATTTTACTGGATAGGTGTTGTTATCTGGTCTGTACTTGATGATTCTTTCTGGTCCCTGGTGTAAAAAGTCAAGTTTCTTTCTGTTGCCAGCTAGAACCCAGACGGGGGAGTTGATGGGAAGTGGTTTGTTGTGAATACCGCTATTCACCATGTGTTGATTTTGCCTTTGGTGGGCCATTTCAAAGACAAATCTATCACTTTTGTATTTGCCTCTCAAAATAAGTTGATGACTGAATCAGGAAATGCAATTGTTTGTTTTCTTGACTCTGTGTATCTCACTTGCCCCACTCATGCTTGTGGCAAGTGATCCTACCGTCCTGGTAGTGTTTTGTGGTATCAACAACCACTATATATTTACTTTCCTAATTCACCAATAAAATTAAGTTATATTCACATTTTTATCTTTGTGTCTCCAGTACTTCTGCGCCTCTCTCTAGCCTTAACTAGTAGAGATTATTCTTCCAGGGCCGCAAGGTAATTGCATAGCCTTCCCTGTCATTTAACCAAGACTTAGTACAAATCCAATCCTAAGGTTAGAATTTCCTGTTGTGTGTCTGTGTTGTGCCTCAGAACACAACAAAAATGGTGCTCACTACAAGGGCTGTAAGCCCCTTGGTTACCCCTTTTGCATCCACGTTTTCAGGTCCTTTGCCTCCGTCTATACAAGAGCCAACTTCACCTGAAATTAATAGCCCTCCTATTGAGGAAGATATTGCCAACCTGCCTATTATCCCTACTGTACTGCACCTTGGGAATGGTCCCTCCTAGTTGCTTACCCCATGGGTACCCCTGACTTAGAACAAGTCATTGCAGTAGCCCTTGGGATAGCCTATGAAGGAGCCATCCCTTGCCTTCAGCTGCAGGTCAGTTGGGCTGAATACTACAAATTAATTGTGGCTCCTCAATTTCCACAGCATCTCCTCTCAGCGGCTAGCTTTGCTGAGCACTTACTATTGTCCTTCATGTAGCCTGCCTTGGACTACCATCAGATGGTCTTGGGGCTCCACGTCCAAGAAATTTTGTCTCTACAAGCAGTGATTACTCATCACTGGGACCAGTTTGCTGCCTTTCAACAGTGGATCTATTCCCTGTTTTCCTTGGTATCTGACAATCAGTGTGACTCTGTTACCTCCCAGACCTGTTTGGTTAATTCTATCAAACAAATGCGCCATTCCATCCCTGAATACGGTAGGGAGTGTCTACACAAGTTTCAAAAGCTAGAACAACCCTGGCAAACTCAAGTAGATTCCACCTTGAACGCTTATCTCTCCAACTTCAAACAACTTGTGCAGCAGCTCATTGCATTCAGCACGCATTCATTTGAGCAACTACATCAGGTAGTGGACTTTGCTGCTAACAGCCTTAATGAACTCAGTACAGCGTTTTGTCAGGAGAGAGCTGCCACTGCTACTGCTATAGCCAAGCTCCAGAGTCAAGTGAATGAATTATCTACGCCCAAGCCAAATGTTCTGCCCTCTCTCCATTCTGATGACTTGGTGGATAGAGAGCAGAAAATATGGTATGCTATTCAAGAGCTACATACAACTACTTGCAGTCAAGGAAATCCTACTGAGGCTCTTCAACCTGACTCCCAGGTGCTTGAGTTGACTGCTCAAGTTGCTGAGCTACAGCAAGAACTTGCTGCCTTACGCAAGATGATGGAAACTGCTGCTAGTCCAGTTGGGGCTTTCAATGAAGATGGCTGCTGCCCTGGTTTATCTGGAGCACCTTGAATCCAATGTACTAGGGAGTTAAAAGCCCTAGCTAACAAGGTGGATCAATTAAAATGGGATCACACTGAGCTGGATAGAGACATACAAGAAATGAATGAAGTAATTGAATCTGTAAATGATAGATTTGCCCCTTGACTCTCAGTGGGGCCATCCCTTACTTCACGTCTGGCTGAACTCTCCACAATAGTGACCACCCAAGGTTAACACTTATATGCTACTGCACAACAGACCACTCAAGCTGCCAATACTGGGGCCCGTGCTGTTGAGACTCTTATCACCCTTGAAAAAAGTGTTTGCCAGCTATGGGCTAGACAACCCCCCTCGGAATCTGAGGCAGAGTTTTCCCCGCATATCAACGTACTTGATAGCAACAATGGTGGTCCAACTCCTAAGGCACATTTTAAGCCTACCTTTAATCAAGCCTTTGACCCCAAAACCTCAACTATTGCAGCTTTCCTAACTATCTATGAAGCTGACATGAGACAAGCATCAGATGATGTTAAGAAGGAACACATTCTGACCTGTCTACACCCAACCTGCCAACAAGTAGTTGTGCCAGAACTACCCTCCATTGAGATGTGGGAAGATATGAAGCAGCTCCTGATTGACAAGTTTGGTGGTGACCTTAGCCTGGAAGTAAAGAAGGACGCCTTCATGCATATTGCTTTCAAGCCTAAAGAGACGCTAGCTGAGTTTGCAGAAAGATTCTACATGGAATGACAGTAACTGATAATGAGCAGACAATTGATACCCATGAAGCTGATATGGCTTGCGCTCAAGCCCTCAAAGTTAACCAGCTTCTCTGTCTTCACTTCAAAGCCCATAAAGCTATGATTTCCTCTATGAAGAGCATAAAGACGCTGTTGCAGGACATGCACCTTACCCATTCTGGAGCAGTTGTTAGGGAAAGTTGAGCTGCTTCTAACTCTGGTTTGTCTTCCTGTGGTCTTTTCATTCTTACCATGAACTTGAAAAATCCTCCTTGGCGTCAAGTTTGCCACAACTGTGGTCAGATAGGTCATCATTCTTGAGTCTGCACCAACCCACGGGTTGAAGGAGCTGATCCAAAAGAGCAGGCAGGAAAAGAGCAGTCAACCTAGAGGCAGAGACGCTCTTGGTTGAAAATTCTTCCCAGTCTCTTTCAATTCCTCCCTCTATATCTGATTCCAAGCCTGTTGATAATGAGGCTCCTCCTATCCTCCTATTGTTCCACAATATCTCTGACAACTCTGACCTGGAAACTCTGATACAGATAATACCAATGCATATGGGTACTCATTTCTGGCTGTTCCTAAAACCATTACAGTCCCCTATAAATTGCAATCAGGAAAGACTACAACTACCGCTAAGCCTTTGCCTGAAGCCAAAGAAGTTGTATCTTGCCCTTACCTCACTCAAGCTAAGAGGTCCCCCGTGCTAGTGAAGTTGTCAGAAGAAGCTGCCAAGGTTGCTGGCGCTGTCTTCAAGAATATATCTGTTTTGTTTCCTCTCCAAACTGTTTATAAGGAGGTCCCAGGATTAAGATGCATGATTGAGAAGTGGGATAAGGAACTAGCAGAGACAAGATATCTTAAATGTCCTTCCACCCTTTGGTTGCACTACCACTCAAGTAGAGATATCCATTCAAAAAGTGAAGATCAAGGCCGTTTTAGAAACGGGCTCACCAGTCAATGTTGTCTCCTCCAAACTTGTGAAGAAACTCAAACTTGCCCCTGACCTTAATTATCACCAGTTGTATGGCACAGCTGGACTATCTATGACCCGCACCATAGGGGCGTACTCTTCTCTACCCATTTGGTTTGGCAAGCTTCTCCTAGCTGCACCAGCAGTTGTCTTGGAAAACAAGAGTTACAATCTCTTAGTTTGCACTCAGTTCCTTAGGGAATATAATGGGATAATCAACTTGAAATATGGTTACCTCTCTATTCTGGGATACAAAGTCCCTCTGATCTTTGAAGAGCCGGTTAAAATTCCTGGGAAGAGCCTGAAGACGTGCGCTTTGGAATACCCCACTGGGTTTTTCACCCTCAAATATTGCACCCAATCTTCAAACATGAAATGTCCACCCATGGCTTGTCCTGCGTCTGAGAGGATCCCTCTCCTATCCACTTCCGCTGTCACCATCTCCTCTGGCTCCCAGGCCATCCTAGACTCCCAGATATCATATGAACTACCTGAACAAACCTTCTTGGAGTTGTACTCTCCCCCCTCATTAGGGCGCAACAAACCTTATATCTGTCCTGGAATCCTAGATGTCTCCCATAAGGACTCTGTTCAATTGTTGGTAGCCAACCTGACTGCTCTCCCCATGACTGTATCTAGGGGACAGGTTGTTGGATGTGGCAAGTTTTTGGGGGCTCATGATGTCCCATCTCTTCATCCCTTTGGCATGTTCCAAGATTTTAACCTACCTGAGGATGAACCCCAAGTCCTATCCTTGTTCACTGTGCAAGACTTTCCACAGCTGTCCCTGGTTCAACTGAAAGAGGTGCTAGACTTGCTAGACCAATTTTCTGACATCTTTGCTAAGGACAGTACCAACTATGGGTTAGCCAAAGGCGTTATCCATCAGATTGATACTGGTGACACCCCCCTTCTGTGCTAAACCATTTTGCCACAGCCGCGTGGAGGACGCCCAGGTATTTAAAGAGCTCAAACAACTGTTTGATGCTAGGCTGCTGGCACCTTCCCAAAGTCCTTGTGCATCCCTGCTACTCATCTTAAATTAAGAAAGATGGAGGTCATTGTATTGTGATGGACTACTACCAATTGAACTCTTTGACCAAGAAGGACTTGTACCCCTTGCAGTGTATTGATGATGCTCTCCAAGGTCTTGGAGGCTCTAAGTTTTTATCTGCAATAGATATGGCATCTGGATACTGGCAAGTTAACCTGTTGCCCAAGGATTGCCAAAAAGCCGCGCTCATTACATCTGAAGGGCTGTTTGAGCCTACATGCACGCCGTAGGGACTCTGCAATGCCCCGGCCACTTTCCAAAGGGCCATGGACTCCATCCTCTGCAACTTGAAGCTGCCATGCGTCCTAGTATACTTAGATGATATAACAGTTTTCAGCGCTACCTTCACCAATCACCTGGCTCACCTCAAAGAGGTGTTCATAAAGATTTGAGAAGCTGTCCTCAAACTAAAACCTTCCAAGTGCGCTTTCTTCAAAGAGCGTCTTAAATTCTTGGGCCATGAAGTAACCCAGACAGGGATTTGCCCAATGACTAAGAAGGTTGAAGCCATTGACAAAATGCTTTCACCCACCAACCTGCAAGATGTACAAGTCTTTCTAGGGATGATGGGCTACTACAGACAGTTTATACCTGACTTTGCCAATACTAGTGAACCTCTAGTCCAGCTGTTACATAATGTCCCTTTTGAATGAACCGCCAGTCAGCAGCAAGCCTTTGAAACCCTTAAGCAAAAACTTAAAGAGGCCCCAATCCTAGTGTATCCTGACTATGATAAGGAATTCATCTTGTACACTGATGCTAGTGACCTTGCTATTGGGGCTATCTTGGCTCAGCTCAACAATGAAGGTGTGGACCACCCTGTTGCCTATACTTCCTGTGTGCTAAATAAGCATGAAAAAAATTATAGTGTTACAGAGAAAGAGTGTCTTGCTGTGCTGCATGCAGTCAAACAATTCTGCCACTATGTGTATGGTACTCATTTCACTGTTGTCACTGACCACGCTTTTCTCAAATGGTTACAACAACTTAATGAGCCTGAAGGACGCTTAGCCAGATGGACTCTCCGCCTGCAAGGTTATGATTTCACTGTGCTCCATTGCCCCAGGATTCAACATCAGAACACTGATGGTTTGTCCCAAATGCCCATCCTTGCCCTACATCCTGCGGAGGCAGACTGCCTGTACAAGCAAATTGGGTACCCTTCTTCTTGGGAAAGTGAGACAGAAGAGGTACAACTGGCTTTGTCCAAGCTATCCAAATATACCCTCATATGCAACAATCATCTCTTCAAGAAAGTACAAGATCAATATCTGCCTTATGTATGACCCAGTCTTTGCCTCTTGTTGGTGTCACAAGCTCATAAAGAGACTGGGCATGGAGGCATCACCAAGACTTTTAACTGGCTTCAGAAGAATTACTTCTGGGAAAACCTTTGCCTGCTGATCACAGACATCATAGCTAGTTGCCACAGCTTCCAGCTGCAGAGGCCTTGAGCTGCTGCCCACAAATTCAAATTAGTTCCCCCGCAACATGCTTTTCTAACTGTCAGCATTGACGCAGTAGGTCCTCTCCCCCGCTCACGTTCTGGGTGTTGCTTAATCCTGATTGCTGTTGATCACTTCAGCAAGTGGGTAGAGGCTTGCCCTACAAAGGACATCACAGCTAAGACAACTGCTGCCTTCCTGTTAAAAGATGTTTTCTACCGCCATGAAAGTCCTCAAGTGTTGCTCTCAGATATTAGGACTAACTTTAATGCCAAGCTGGTAATCTCTGTTGCCAAAGCTTTGGGGTCTCAACAGTTTTTCTCTGCCCCCTACAACCCTTCTATCAATGGGGCAGTCAAGCGTGCAAATTCAACACTGGTCTCCATCATGAGGAAGCTCACCTACTCTGACGCTGTCAACTGGGACCTATACTTACCTGATGCTCACTTTGCGTATTGCCTTAGCAAACATTGTGTCACTGGGTACTCCCATTTTGCTATGCTGTATGGGCAAGAGGCTACTACCCCATTGCTCTTGGGCCCCCCCTGCTTTCCTCTGATAAGGCCATGTAACCTGACAACCACATCAAGGATCTAGTCAACCGCATAATTGACATACAGGCCACTGCCTACACTTCTGCATACAAGACTAAGATGCTTGAGCTTTCTCCCAATAATGCTGGACGCTCCCCCTTGCCTAGATTTGATGTTGGTGACCATGTACTTTACTACCAACACAGAGTAGGTAGGCGCGCACATAAGTTGGACTCTCTGTGGATCAGCCCTTTGGAAGTGACCTTTAAATGAGAGTCGGAATACACTGTAAAGCTCCTCTCCAGTGGTTTCCCCTTCACACAAGTGCATTCCAAGTTTTTCTGCAAGTACCGCCCCCCTAAGGCCAATCTAGGGGAGGGCAATGATGTGAATACTGCTATTCACCATGTGTCAATTTTGCCTTTGGTGGGCCATTTCAAAGACAAATATCTTGCTTTTGCTTTTGACTCTTGAAATGAGTTGATGACAGAATCAGGAAATATAATTGTTTGTTTTCTTGACTCTGTGTATCTCACTTGCCCCACTCATGCTTGTGGCAAGTGATCCTACCGTCCTGGTAGTGTTTTGTGGTATCAACAACCACTATATATTTACTTTCCTAATTCACCAATAAAATTAAGTTCTATTCAAATTTTTGTCTTTGTGTCTCCAGTACTTCTGTGCCTCTCTCTAGCCACAACTAGTAGAGATTATTCTTCCAGGGCCGCAAGGTAATTGCATAGTCTTCCCTGTCATCTAACCAAGACTTAGTACAAACCCAATCCTAATGTTAGGATTCCCTGTTGTGTGTCTGTGCCGCGCCTCAGAACACAACATGGTTCCTCTGTGGAGGTTACCTTTTGTGTTTTGAGCCTCTTTATTTCTATTATTTTAGCTTTGGGGCGGATGTTTGTAGATTTGGTACTTGTTCTACTGTGGGAGGTTTTCCAGGGGATCTTTATGTAGGGCTGTTTGTTGCGGGTGATTACTTCTGGTTTGTACCTGTAGGTTAGCTCAAACGGTAAATAGCCTGTCCCTTAGTTGGTGCAGACTTGGGATACTAATAATGCATATTTCATGTATAGTGGCCATGTGTCTTTGTCTTTGCCATCCATTATTTTTTCTAGGGTCCTGATAAGGCTGCTGTTGAGGCGTTCCACTCTGCTGTTGACCTGTGGCCTGTATGGAGAGGTTGTGGAGTTTTTGATCTTTTTGGATTTTAAGTTTGTTGTTTACTACATGACCTGATAGCTCAGTTGCTCCATCAGTTATGGTGTAGTCTGGAGTGCTGTAGTTGGCTATGATTGCTTTGTTAATGAATCAGTTGATGGTCTCTGCTTCATGATCCTTTGTTGCCCAGAAGATGGGCCAGCGTGTGGTAAAGTCAATAGCTAAAATTAAGAAATGTTGATTTTTTGCTTTTTGGAAGGGGCCCACTACGTCTAGCCCCCAAACCTTGAATAGTTCAGGGTACGGTAATGGATTGACCGTTAGCTGAGGAGCCTTTGTGCTGGTGTATTTCTTGCACACTGTGCACTTTTTCAGAACATCAACTATATCCTGTTTGAGGTTGTGCCACCATACTGTCTCTTTTAATGTGAGGTATAGATTGTTAGTCTTTTTATGTCCTAGTAGGTGGTGATGTCTTAATATGGTGTCAACTCTTTGTGCAAGTGGGATGTACTGGACATGTTTGTTATTAATGATTTGGTATATAGTGCCATTTGAAACATATAAATACTTTTTTTCCCTTAATAATGTATTGTGGGTCAGTTGGTGTGTTGATGGGTCTTTCCCTTTGGTTTTATACTCAGTGTTGTACAGGTTTGGCCAGTCAGGGTCCAGGTGGTCAGGATGATCCTCTCTAGGATGACATAGTTTAGAGAGAGCATGAGCCATGACCAGCTCCTCCCCCTTTTTGTATTGGATGTTCAAATTAAGCAGTTCCAGCAGGAACATTCATTTGGCTTGTCGCCATGCAAGTGTGTTCTGAGTTTTGAAATATATTAAGGATTTATGGTCAGTTAGTACTCAAACGTTTAAATATCCTTCTAGATAACATCTTCATTTCTTGCATTTGTGATATATTGCTAGCAATTCCTTATTGTGTATTGGGTATCTCTGCTCAGTTTTGGTCAGTTTTATGCTTTCATAACATACTGGCAGGAAGTCTTGCTGCCCTGGCTGGCAGATGTGCAGGACTGCGCCAATGGCAGTGTCACTGGCATCTGACTTGAGCTTGTAGCACCTGTTGTTATTAGGGTATTGCAGGATTGGTGCTTTGATCAAAGCTTGTTTTAATAATTGGAATTTCTTGTCACATTCTGGTGTCTAGATGAATTTATTTTTGGCATTACCCTTGGTTAAGTCATTGATTGATGCGGTGAGCTTTCCATAGTCTTTGATATATTTACTCAGGTAAGCTACCATACCAAGAAAGAATCTAACTTGTTTAACAGAGGTGGGGCGTTGAATGTTATTTATGGCTTTTATTTTGTATGGATCTGCTTTGATACCACCGTCAGAGACAATGTGGCCCAAGAACAGGAGTTCCTTTTCCATAAATTGGCACTTACTTGGTTTTTCATAAAGTTTTTGCTTTGCAAGTCAATTGAGTGTCTTGCAGACAAGCGTGAGGTGTTCCTCTTTTGTTTTTGATAATATGATGATATTATCAAGGTACCATAATTTATTTGAGAGACCGTTTAGTGCTTGGTTCATCATGGTGACAAACGTTGTGGGAGCGTTATTCATCCCAAAGTTCATTACTCTGCACTCAAAGGATCCAAATTGCGTACAGAACACAGTCTTTGGTATGTTCTTTTCCTTTACTTTGATTTGGTTGTAACCTGAGGTGAGGTCAATTTTGGAAAAATTTGGCTCCTGAGAGTCTTGTAAACAGATCCTCTATAAGTAGAAGAGGGTATTTATTCTTTACTGTGCTTACATTGAGAGCTCTTTAGTCAGTTATTAGACGTAGAGTGCTGTCAGGGATCCAACCTGTGGGGGGTTCCTGAGGACTCGCAGGCAGACAGCCCGCGGACCCAGCAGGGAGAGCCCACCACAGGATTGGAGCTAACTTTACAATATAAGATAACAATTTTCCAAGGATTGCCCAAGGTCTGCGTGTAGGCACCATGGAATCAATCAACCCAGTGAGGGTGATATACATCACCCCAAATATTTGGGTGGAAGTGGATTCATCTGTGGCAACAGATTCTTGCGGGCAGTTGGGCTGAGGGGTGAGGGGCGGCGTCATTGGAACCAAATATGCGGGCAGGAAGTTATACTTGTCTCAGAATAGCAGAGGAGGTATGATGATTTTGATGCCTTCTCTGTATACATTTTCAGTCTCTCTAGTTCTAGCTTCAGGGCCGTGGATGAGGATATTCTCCAGAGTAAACTCAGAATACTCCAGGTTGGGTGGGTACTTGGTAAAATATACTGGGCCAAAGGGAGCTCCTGGTGGACGGTAAAGTTTGGGCAGCTGGTCCGTGGTTTCTTGGGGTAGGTGAACATGTGGGGCAGAGCCGCAAGGAGTAGACTGTAGATGAAGTAAAACTAATAACAAGTATGGTATGATCTGGTTGAACCAAAGGTTCATGTCACTTTATTGCAAGGATGGCAATGGGCATCTTTCTGGCGGCCCAGGGTATAAGTATGCTCATCTGTCATGGCAAAACTTTCAAAGATTTTCATGGCCCAGGTTTCCCCATCTACTAGGTCCTCACAGCCTTTGGTGGCAACAATTGCGGGGGTTATTTCATTGGCTGACTTTCAACTAGAGCTCTCCACTTCCTTAACCAGGTCACAGGACAGGTCATCTCTGGGTGGCCCGTTTCTTATAAAAGGTATCTTTGTTTCTTCTTCTGTAGTGGCCTGGGTTATTCTGGGGTCTGTGGCTAACCCGGCCTGTTAATTGGTTGGGTTAACAGGGACCTCTAGCGCAGGGGGCATTGTTGTAGGCAAACTTGGTTCATCAGACTTCAGGAGATTCTCCAAAGTCAAATCCAATTCTGATTCAAACCCCAAAAACTGTGGGCAGCTGGGTGGCTGGCCCTGCAGGCTGGCAGCCCGCAGGGCATCAGGGTTCAACTCCCATAGTTGAGGCCTTTTGATTATCTTAGTTGATAGGAGTTTGCCACTTGTGACAAGTGCCTTACTTTTTCTTTACAAAGAATACTGCTGCCCCCCATGGGGATTCAGACGGGCAGATGAAGCCTTTAGCCATGTTGTCCTCAATGTGTGTTTTGAGGGTTTGGGTCTCCATGGGAGAGAGATTGTAGAGGGGTGCAGGTTTAGGCATGTCCTTCCATAAGTTGGTGCCATGTTTGACCTCCTCTTTAGGGGTGGCTTGGTGAGTTCTTCTTTGAATACATGAGGGTATTCATTTAGGAGTGCCGCAAGTTCTGGGCATTGGATCTTGATTTTTTGTATGTTATTGAACTCAGTGTACCTCATTATGTGGAGGGTACTATATTTGGTTAGATGTTCTGAGTCATCTTGGTTTATGACCTGGACAAATACTGTGTCTCTTAGAATGAGGTCATTGGGTTCTTTGAGGATGTTGAAATTGACTCTGTTGTGTTTGATGGTCATTGTCTTTGTTTTCCAAGATATAATGGGGTTCACTCATTTAAACCAGTACACGCCTGCTACAATGTTATAGTTTATGTTGTTAATGACAAGTTCTTTAATGTAAGTTTGTATTCCTTGGAGATCAATTATGAAGGGATTTGTTTTGCCTTCAAGTAGAACCTTTGATTTGTCTGCCATTCTGGCATATTTGAAGTTAGATTTGACAATTGGTATCTTTTATTTGGTTATAAATGGTTTTCTAACCATAGTGTGTTGTGCACCAGAGTCAAATAAAATTTTATGTGTATGTGATTTGTAAGTGCATGGATAATCAAGAAGTTGTGAGCAATCTTTAATTTTTACGTTCATAAAAAAGGAGGATTGTGGGAACAGGGGATGCAAGCAGCAAAGTTTGTGCCTTGGTACAATTTCTTATTGGTTTGGGGGGGATAGGGGAACTTAAGCCTGTTCCCCCTCCTCTTTTCCTTGTTCCTCTGTTTTGAGACCTTCAAGTTCAGAGAATGTGGGG
This sequence comes from Entomophthora muscae, assembly GCA_014839935.2. Lineage (NCBI taxonomy): Eukaryota > Fungi > Entomophthoromycota > Entomophthoromycetes > Entomophthorales > Entomophthoraceae > Entomophthora > Entomophthora muscae. Next base: position 169,963 of record QTSX02005132.1, read on the forward strand.
TAAGATTTATAGTGGGTTGCTACTTCAGCATTGTTAACTTTAGCAGTGTCCTCTTTCTTGGGACAGGAGTGGTTTGCACTTTGGCTGTGATTGCCATAGTTGCAATTGGAGTTGCTGTTGTTATGGTTGGTATTCTGGAGTTTGTTGACATTGGAGCTTTATCTGCCATTGCTGTTTGAGGAGCAATTGCTGTTGTGTGCAGTATATTCCATGTTGGCGTATTTTCTAGCGCGCTTGGCTTCAGCAATGAGCGCTGGCATGGAGGTATTTGCTTCTGGGCGGATGAGGGCAGTAACAGAGGGTTTCATTATGTTGATGAATGATGCTCTGGTGTGTACGTTATCAGCTTGTGCTGGGTTTTGGATCTTGCAACATATTTCCTTGAATTCATTGGCGTAAGCTGCAATGGCGGTCTTCTGAGGAAGATCACTGAGCTGTATTGCAATGTCTTGGAGGGATTTGATGACGCAGAAATTGTGGGTGATGTCCGTTTTAAACTCTTCCCAGTTGTCAAGCTGGTTGTCAGTTTGTGAGCTGACCCAGGTAAAAACCAGTTAGCTGCAGCCTTGTACAGGCACTTGCTGGCTTCCTGGACCCATTTTTCATGAGGGATGCGGCTGCTGCAGAGTTTAGCGGCTGAGTGGTCTAGCCAGTTGATGACTTTTTCCTTGTTTTTACCAAAGAAATTGTCAATACCAATGTATTTGGTGTTGGTAACAACACCTGCAATAGGTGGTATTGCATTTGTTTGTGGTTGAAGAGAGCAACTGTATTGAATAATCTTGGTGCATGCTTTGGGCATGACCAGACCTTCAAATACAGTGCATCTACTAGGTATATCCTCATCAATGACGTGGACACAGAAGTACGTTTTCTAGATATCCTGAGATGTGGCCTGGTTGAGTACGTGAGCAAAGATGGGCGGGTTTTGGTCAGTCATTTTCTTTCTTTTAGGTGTGGTCAAAAAACTGTAGCTGCTACCATTGATAAGGAGCGCCTTTTGGGGAAGCTTCAAATATGGAATTAAGAAAGAAGAGAAGTATATTTTATTGGATAATACTTTAGACTTATATAGACTTGACTGTGGCGGGATTTAGTTGGATCAAACTTAGGGGTTATTAAATGCTAGATGGGTTCAAGCCACTGGATACTTGGACATTCAGATGATATTACTTGGTTTTTCATTCTTGATATGTTGAACAGTATATTAGAAGGGGACTAAATTGGGCAATGGCTGGATGTTAAGTAGGTTGGCAGTAGCCAGAATGCTTGTATATCCAGACCCTCAACACTTTGTTCCTTGCTCCCTGGATACATCAAGGACCAACTATGCAAATTGGATGAACATCAGGCAGTGTGGCGTGAGCTAATTGAGGCCTTTCTGCTAAACCATTGCCAGGATTTTGAGACTCTGTTTATTGAGCTTAATCAATTCAGGGAGCATGTCAACATGCAACTTGAATTGGTAGGAGCTCAAGTTGATACTTGGGGCCGCCATTTGCAGCATCAATACAGTCTGGATAAGGCTGCACTAGGAGACACTCTATACCAGGTGCAAAATTATTTGGATGTCAGGGTAGCGTCTATTGAGGTGACTCCTCCTGCTCCCTTGTTGAGGCCCCATCTGATTTTGAAACCAAGGTATGGGAGGCAATCACCAAACTCAAGGCTACCACTCAACGTCAAGCTTCTATTCAGAACTCCCCTCCAGTTGAACCAAGCCTGACCCTTGTATTGCCTCCCTCACTGATCAGGTGGCTACTGTCACAATAGGTTCCATCATGCCAGGTATTATCCGCCCAAGCAAGAAGGCTCAAAAAGCTGGAAAACCTTTATCAAAATTGACCAAGTTAACAGATTTAAACCAAACAATTGATTGAAAATGGGTTATGGCTGCTCCAGTCTGTCAGCTGAAACCGGTTCCCCTTTTCAAATTGACATTGATAAATCAGCGTAATATGAGGGTCACCTGATATGAGCTTTTTAATCAGCATGGTTGTCATAAACTATTCACACAAGGGTTCTTTGCAACCTGGACCAGATACTTAATTGACAATTTGGAAGGAATAGGAGGTCAAGACTCAGGTGGTATTACTTAGTCAATTTTTCTGATATATATTGAATCATTTTCCTTGTTTCAACTCTAAGAGTTGAGTCATTCTAAATTTACTCAATAAAAATCAATTATCCCAAGTTCTAATTTTAAATTTTAAAAATGCATCCTGTGCTCAGGTTGTTGCGGTATATCCTGTACAATCTGATTCTGAACAGAATAATTTCTGGAAGATGGGGTCCTGCAGTTTGAACTTTGTTGTCAGTGCCGCCCAATGTCAATTTCATGTCAGCCAATTCTGGAGCTCCCCCATTCTGGAAACAAAAAATTGTGCTACTTCTCAATGCCCGGAATTCTACGCTGAAGATGCATTGATGCTTTCTCAGGTCATTTATCTTGGACTACTTTGGTTAGGACTAATTGTTCTACTTGATCCTGGAGTTACAATTGTAAATTTCACAAAAAAATATCTGAAGCCGTGTTGGTGGTTAATCATTAATTCTATGTGGATTTGGGTGGTAATTCCCCATCACTTAGAAACGGCTTCATACTATCCCACAATTTCTGTCACAGCTACCTTAAGAGGTGAAATTGAGTACTTAAGACAGTTCCTCTCTAATTCTGGGTATTTGTCATCTGAATCTGAAGATGAAGAGGAGGGTGAAGTTGTTAATACTCCCGCTCATGACAATCATGGTTGTTGTCCTGGTTTGGAAGGTCAAACCCGGGTCAACTGCGCACATGTACTAGATCAGCTTGCAGAAGTGACAAATGATGTAGCTGATAGGCAAGACTCATTGGAAAGAGAGGTACAAAACCTTCCCCGCTTTACCAAGACCCTAAATGGACAAGTTGTCCCCTTGGTTGCTCAAACCACTTTTCTGGCTACTTGTGTCAATGGGATTGCTGGCACCTTGGTAGTACAACAAATCAAGGTTGACAAATTTGGGACTGCTGCCGCCACTGCTAGGGATATTAGTGGACAGAACAGCTCTACCTTGGACACTCTAGAGTAAAGCCTTTGACTCCTCTGGACTAGACAGCCTGCTGCTGAATCTGAGTTTGAAGGCAATCCTCATATTAACGTCCTCAACCCTGGTAAAAACAGTCAGTCCTTGTCCTTGTTCATTGACCTGAACTACAAACCAACCTTCAAGCAGATATTCAATCCAAAAACCTCTACCATTGATACCTTTCTAACTATCTACAAAACTGCAATGTGTAGGGCTACTGACAAACTCAAAAAGAAATATATCCTCACCTGTCTCCATCCCACTTGCCAAGAAGTAGTAGTCCCTGAGCTCCCCTCCATTGTCACTTGGGAGGACATGAAGCGCCTCCTTATTGAGGATTTTGGGGGAGACCTCAGCTTGGAGGTCAAGAAGGATGCATTTATGCACATTACCTTTAAGCCCAAGGAAACCCTGGCCGAGTTTGCGGATTGTTTCTAAATTGAAGGCCAGCAGTTAATCACTAGTCAACAGTTAACTTCCCAGGAAGCCTACACAGCTTGTTCAAATGCTTTGAAGGTGAACCAGCTTCTATGCCTACACTTTAAGGCACACAAGCTTTGCTCACTTCCAGGAAGAGCATTAAGACGCTCTTGCAAGAATTGCATTTAACCCATGGAGGTATGGTGGTACATGAAAACAAAGCCAGCAATGCTGGGACTACCTCTTGTACACCGCGCATTATGACCCTGGGTGCTGGTGGACAGGCTAAGAGGCAAGGTTGCCATAACTGTGGCCAAATTGGGCACCATTTGCGTACCTGCACCAACCCCCAAGTGGAAGGTTGTGACCCCAAAGAACAGGCAGGAAAAGAGAGGTCATCTTAGAGACAGAGACACTCTCTGCTGACCTATCTCCCCCGTCTCCCCCTGATCCTCTGTCTGATGAGGAAGCTCCCTCTTCCTCTGGCCCAACTATCCTTCATCTATTTCAAAATCTCTCCAGTGATTCAGAGCCTGAAGATTCTTATAGTAAAGATTCTGATAGTTATGGCTATTCCTTCTTGGCTGTTCCAGAAACTATCCCTGTCCCATACAAGCTTTGCTCTGGGAAGACCACCACCACTTCCCGAGTACCTAAAAGTGAAGCTGAATCCATGGTGGATTGCCCTTACCTAGCTCAAGCTCATTGACCTCCCGTCTTGATTGATTCTTCTGAGGAAGCAGCCAAGATAGCCGAAGCTCTCTTCCAAAATGTAACTGTATCTCTCCTGCTACAGACTGTATATAAGGAGAATCCTGTGTTACGGTGCATGCTAGCTAAATGGGAAAAGGAGCTAGAGGCTGCACAAGATGTGTTGGCAGTCTTGCCCCCCTTTGGGAAAGATACAACCCGCGTGGAAGTATCAATCCAAAAGGTTAAAATCAAAGCTATCTTGGACACGGGTTCTCCAGTCAACGTAGTATCTTCAAAACTGATAAAGAAACTAAAGTTGGCCCCTGACCTCAACTACACTCAGTTGTATGGCACAGCTGGCATGGCACAAATGCGGGCCATTGGTGCCTACTCTGCCCTACCCATGAGGTTTGGAAAACTCCTCATTGCGTCTCCCGCTGTAGTCATTGAGAAAAAAAGCTATGACCTCTTAGTTGGTACTCAATTCCTCCAAGAATATAACGGGATTGTAAACTTACAAGATGAATACCTTTTGCTCTTAGGATATGAGGTTCCTTTGATTTTTGAGGAATCTCCGCGCCTCTCAGGAAAACGTCTTAAAACTTGCGTACTTGAGTACCCTACAGGTATCTTCTCTCTCAAGTATAGGACTCACTCCTCCAACATGTGCACCCCTCCTCCTTCCTGCCCTTCAGAAGAAGGGGTACCTCTTCTTTCCCCAGCGGCAATAACTATCCCCCTGGGCTCTCAAGTGTTGATTGATTCCCAGATTTCTTATGAGCTACCTGAAAAGTTGTTCTTGGAACTCTACTCACCTGAATCCCTAAGCCGTAAAGATCCCTGCCTGTGTCCTGGGATTCTAGATTGAACCCACAAAAAGCCTGTACAGTTACTGCTTGCAAACCTGATGGCCCTGCCCATACAGGTGACCTGAGGCCAAGTTGTAGGGCATTGTTGTATACTGGGAGCAGAACAAGTGGCCTCCCTCTACCCCTTTGGAACTTTTAGTGATTTCAATCTACCTGAAGACTATCCTCAAGTTCTCTCCTTGTTCACCGCTGCCAATTTCCCCCAGCTGTCTCCTGTTCAACAAAAAGACATGTTAGACCTGCTCAATCAGTTCAGTGACATCTTTGCCTCTGGACCTACGGACTATGGCCTAGCTAAAGGAGTAATCCATCAGATTGATACTGGGGATGTGCCCCCTTTTTTTAAAAACCATACCACTGTAGTAGGATAGAGGATGCTCAAGTGTCTAAAAAACTCAAGCAACTTCTGGAAGCTGGGTTACTGGCCCCTTCCCAAAGTGCTTGGGCGTCCCTGTTACTGATCCTCAAGAAGAAAGATGGGGGACACCACATTGTAATGGATTATTGCCGCCTGAACTCTCTCACTAAGAAAGATTCATACACCTTGCCCAGAATTGACAATGCTCTCAGACAGCTGGGTGGTTCCAAGTTTTTCTCTGCCATGGATCTAGCTTTGGGGTACTGGCAGGTTGACTTATCCCCTGAGGACCAAAAAAAGGCTGTGCTTATTACTTCAGAAGGCCTCTTTGAACCCACTCTTATGCCTCAAGGACTCTACAATGCCCCTGCCACATTTCAGCAGGCTATGGACTCCATCCTACAAGACTTAAAGCTCTCTTGTGTTCTCGTGTACCTTGATGATATCAACGTATTCAGCGCTAACTTTACCGGCCACTTGGAACACCTCAAGGCTGTCTTCATCAAGATTTGAGAAGCTGGCTTGAAACCCAAACCCTCCAAGGTCTCCTTCTTCAAGGAACGTCTTGAGTTCCTAGGGCATGACATCACTCAAACTGGAATCCGCCCCATGAACAATAAGTTGGAAGCCATTGACAAGATGCTACCTCCCACAAATCTTCAAGAGGTTAAGTATTCCTTGGCATGGTGGGCTACTACCAACAGTTCATGCTTGATTTTGATGAACTGAGTAAACCCCTTGTCCAGTTGCTTTGCAATGTCCCCTTAAAATGGACAGACAGTCAACAACAACCATTTGAAGCGTTGAAGGCCAAGCTCAAAGAGGCTCCTATCTTGGTATATCCTGATTATAATAAATAGTTTATCTTGTATACTGATGCTAGTAGAGTAGCTGTGGGTGCCATCCTCACCCAGCTTGACAATGAAGGCGTGGATTGACCTGTATCCTACTTGTCAAGGGTCCTCAATAAGCACAAGAAGAACTACAGCGTCACTGAGAAGGAATGCTTGGCAGTGCTGCCGCGGTGAAACAGTTCCAGTACTACATTTACAGGACTCACATCACAGTGATCACAGATCACTCCTCCCTCAAATGGCTGCAACAGCTAAAGGAGCCTGAAGGTCAATTAGCGTGTTGGGCTCTGAATCTACAAGAATATGATTTCACTGTGATACACTGTCCTGGGGCTCAACATCAGAACACTGATGGCCTGTCAAGGATGCCAATTCTAGCTATTCATCCCACTGACGCTGATTGCCTATACAAATTAATAGGGTATCCTGACTCTTGGACCACTGAGCCAGAATACATTTGCTTGGCGTTACAGACCCTATTCAAGGTCACTGTAATTTGTGATAGACTACTCTTCAAAAAGATTAACAATGCCTAACTACCATATGATTGCCCTATCATAAGGATAGTCATTATCCTCCTAGCTCACATCAACACTGGACATGGAGGCATAGCAAAGACTTATGACTGGTTATGCAAAAATTTCTATTGGGAGAACATGTTAATCCTGATCCCTGATGTCCTTGCCTCCTGTCATTCCTGTCAGCTTCAACGCCCTCACCTGTCCCAACACCAGTTCAAGCTCATCCCTCCAAAGCATGCCTTCCACACGGTGAGTATTGATGCTGCTGTGCCTTTCCCTTGGTCTAGGTCAGGATGTCAGTTTATCTTAGTTGAAGTGGAAAATTTTAGCAAATAGGTCAAAGCCAGAGCAACAAAAGATATAACTGCCAAGACCACAGCTACTTTCTTGCTGCAAGACATCTTCTATTGACATGGCTGCCCTCAAGTCCTGCTTTCTGACAATGGTACCAACTTTAATGCTTGCCTCATCACTTCTATTTTTAAAGCTATTGGGACCCATCAATTGTTCTCTGCACCATATAACCCCTCAACCAATGGAACTGTTGAACAAACAAACTCCGCCCTTGTGTCTATTATGAGGAAACCCACCCTCTCTGACGCTGCCAATTGGGATATGTTCCTCCCTGCTGCTCTCTTTGCTTACCGCCTCAGTAGACACCAAGTGACTGGTCAGTCCCCTTTTGCCATGCTGTATAGGCGTGAAGCCGCCACCCCCTCAATCTTGGGACCCCCTTGATCAAAGTTGATGTGTCTGCAAATCCTGAGGCCCATGTTAAAGACTTAACTATTTGTATCATTGACATCCAAGAGACAGCATATTCCACTGCTTACAAGGTCAAGGCTCTGGAGCTCTCTCCATCTAATGCTGCTAGAGCCCCCCTCCCTGAGTATAAAATAGGCAATCTAGTTTTCTACTACCAGAATTGTACAGGTGGTTTAGCTCATAAGCTGTATTCCCTCTGGGTTGTGTCTTGTGAGGTCACCTTTAAAAAGGGTGTCAAGTATACCGTGAAACTACTGTCTTCTGGACGTCCTTTTGCCTGTGTTCACTCCAAATTTCTCCACAAATATCAACTCCCTGTGTCCAATCTTGAGGGGGGAGATGTTGTGAATTGCGCCATTAATGCTATCTTGATATGGTCTTCAAATATTGATAGCTGCAAAGATTTGGCTGGGTTTGCTTTCAATTTTGGATATTCCTTGCCTTCAGCAAATGGGTCTGGTCCAATTTCCACTCATTCTGGATTATTGTACCTGTCTGTAATTGATCCTGGTATGACCTCATCCCAATGTGACCCCCTCAGCCACTCTGTCTTCCTAATGAGTGATCACTGTCTCTTGTCTACTATTTAAAGTAGAATAATTTCTCCTCATAAAGACAAGTTTATCTACATTTTCATTGGCTTTAATAATCTTCAAGCTTTTTCCTGTCCTTTCTGCTAAAAGGACTTTTACATCTTTTTTTCCAAGAAATTAAGGTATGTGCCCTTAATTTTGCCCTGAAGGCTAACCCAAGGCTAGCTTCAAACCTCAAATCCTTTGTTATAAAGATTTCCCGTTGTGTCCTCATGGATGTTGTCCCCAGGAGCCAAACACAACACCTAGCCTCAGCAAATAACTTCTGCATCTGAACTGCATGTTCTTCTATGGCGTCCTCATAGGAATTCTTTTCCACAACCTCCCATTGACCAACCTCAGTGCTTGTTGTAGTTTCCCTTTCCCATACAACATCAAAAACAGAGAAAACCCAGTAACATCATGGGGCATTGTACAGTATGCCATGACACTCATTGCCAGGTGATTATTCTAATGGGTTGTGGCTCTGTCAGCCAATTTCTCCATTGTGCGCTTCAGTGTTCCAATTGTCTCTTTGGCTACTCCGCTTGTCTTGGGGTGATATGGGGCTGAGGTTAACTTAGAAATGCCTATTTCAAGCATTCCTTAGTCAATGCTGGCCCTATATAAGGAGGTTCATTATTGGTGAAAACCTTCTCAGGACAACCATGCCATGCTATTATTTCTCCTGGAGAAACTTAGCAATTGCAACACTTGTTTCTTTGGTCAGTGCTCAAACTTCTTCTCATTTTTTAAAAGAATCAACGGCCATCACAAAGTATTATTTCCAACCACTTGATAATGTAATATTACCTGTATTCAATGAGACCAACTCAAAAGGATAATATGACATCACTGATTTGAGCTGCACCTTGGATTTTGCCGCTGAGAATTTAGAGCAAATATCACATTCTTGCAAAATCTGAAGGACCATAGCTCTCATCTCTGACCACCAATACTGCATTCACTGCTTGCCATAACTTTTCATATTGGAGGTGACCCCCCATTGCACATGGAGATCTCTGATCACTTGTAGATGCTTGGGTTTTTCTATATAAATTATATTCCTTGATAAAGCTTCCCAGGCTTCTTGTGTCTCAATTTCTCCACAAGCCAACAGCGCTTGGGACAATAAGTCAAGAATCTGATTTTCTAGCCCTGGACAGTAGATGATACCATAATAATATCCAGAGAGCTTCTCTGGATACAATTGCATTTGGCCTTGTAAATCTTCCTTTGTCTGAATTGCTCTCAACACCGTGTGGTCAGTAACAATAATAAACGGCATTCCTAGGATATACGTCCTAAAATGTTCCACTGCCAATACTATCAACAATCCTTCACGTTCAGTAGCAGATTATTTCCTTTAAGTTGTCCCCAATGTCTTAGAACCATATGCCATGGGATGTCAGGATAACTTTGACTCTCCTTCTTGAGTAAGAACGGCACCAAGATCAGTTGAACTTGAATCTGTTTCAATGTAGAACAACTTTGACCAATTGGGGAATCTTAATATGGGGGCCTCAGAGAGTTTCTTTTTTAGCTCTAAGAAACTTGACTCTTGCTCTTGTCCCAAAACAAATCAGGTGTTCTTCCTTGTTAACACAAACACTGGCTCTCCAAGTGTGGAGCAATTAGGTATGAATCTCTGATAGAAATTTACCAACCCCATAAAGCCACAAACCTCTCAGACTGACTGCAGCAACCTCATGTTTAACAACAGAATGACTCTATCAGGACTTGGTTTAATCACTTGAGAATCCACAATATGCCCTAACACCTTGACCTCTTGACAAGCAAGCTTAGTCTTAGATACACTAATCTTCAACTTTGCTTTCTCAATACGGCAAAATACTTCATCAAGATCCTCTAGATGTTGTTCCCATGAAGGACTATATACAGTACTATTTTCTATATATACCAAGACACATCTAGGCTGTAGTTCTGTCATAATCTGGTCCATTACACATTTAAACACAGCACCTGCTGTCTTCATTCCCAATGGCAAGACTTTTCATTGATACAGGCCATCAGGTGTAGAGAACGCTGTAACTTCCTTAGACTTCTCATCAATTAACAATTGGTGATAACCCTTAGTCAGATTTAAAGTGGTGAATCAGGAAGATCCAGCCATAGTGTCCACCTGGTCTTCAATACGGTGCATTGGGTAGGCATCATTTATAATATCCTTATTCACCATTTGGAAATCAATACAAATTTGTATATTCCCATCTGGCTTTGGGACACAAACCATCAGAGCCAAGTAAGGACTGATACTTTCCTCAATCAGGTCAGCCCTTTGCATTTTCTCTACCACTTCTCTGATTGCAGTAACTGCAGCAGGACTACGATGGGGTACATATCCTTTGTACAGCTACCCAGTCAGCGTTTTTATGACATAGGGTGGATCAGTTCTCCCCACATCATATTTGTCCAACAAGAAACAACTACTCCATTTCCACACCAGAGTATACAATGGAGTACCTGGTGCTTCACTTGGACATAGTATACGGGTTAAATTGTTGAAGGGCACACAAACATAAGAGATGATAGGTTTATTTGTTGTGACTTCTCTAACTACGGGCATCCAGACTCCAATACACTGACCTTACTGAATGTCCACAGGAACTGTGCAAGTGTTAAACAACTTCAAGAACTTAAGGAGTTTGCCATTTGACACATTCTCAAATATTACTACATTTGAGGATATATGACGGGGTAATTCTGGGATAATTTGTCCTCCTTGTGTTTCACAATTGAAAACTACCGGCTTCAACCAGGCAATTCCCTTTGGTGGAATTGAGCAATGTTCCTTGGTGAAGGTGACCACTGACTGAACATCTTCTGGAGCTGGCAGAATTGTCAGCTGTTGATAAGCGTACTCAACTCCATCATAGACCAAGACATTCTTAACAGCATCCAGGCTTACCTTGGCCTCAATAATCTAAGTCATACCAAGCATAACATCAAATCCTGCTCCCAGCAAAACTACAGTGGAAGTCTTGACCATGGTATTTTTCCATTTTATTACCACCTCATCAAACACATCTTCTTCAATAGTGGTAACCCTATCTGCAGAAGAAAAAGTCAGTGTGGCCAATCTTGATGGGTCCATACCATGTTTACAGACAAACTTCTTTGATACTGCTACCCCAGCGCACCCTGGATTGTATACCACTTTTGCTGATATACCACCAAGCAAAATATCCAGGAGGATAACCCCTTGCAGTGTCCACACAAAAGGTTTTGCAATCAATAATGCTGGCATGCTTTGGGCCACCTTTTTCTGCCATTCCACTTCTTTGAGCCAATCCATGCTCAACTGAACCTGCTCAGGCTGTCAAGCAATTCCCCGTCTTCCTTCATACCCAAGCGCACATCCAATATTCACTCATCTGGAGTGGCATCTGGACTTTCCTCAGGCGGATTTGGACAAGAGAAATTGATTTCCTGTACAGGTGGCTCTACTGGTTCACTGACGCTTTTCCTGTACTCCTTCAAGGCCTTTCCAGATTGAAGTCTCATTCTCCCATTATTATTCTCTGAATTACTGAGCTCAGGTTGGGAGACACCTAAGCCTGCCTTTTTTCCTGAATCCTTAAATATAAGGACTAGGTGTTCCTTGTCAAATTCCACACAATCAGGACATTTCCCAGAAAAATGGCCATATTTACTGCAGATCCAACATCCCTTTGCCATGGGAAACTTACATGCCCTTTAAATCTAGACATGTGATCCTTATCTGAGGGACTTCTAGGACGTCTGGTTCTCTTGGAAGACCCTTCCCCTGCAGCCACATGAGCTCCTACCCTTGGGCGAGGAGCACTGTGTGGGGGACCACCAAAATCCCATTCCATTTGAATGACCTTTTGAACAAGTTTGGATCATGACAACTTCTCACAACGCAGCATAGAATCCTTAGTTCTCAACCCAGGCCACATTCCAGTGAAGAAAACATCTTCCACCAGATCCTGTTTGTGTCCACATCCACAAAAGCTAGGAACTCTTCCATTCTTGAAAGATACATCAACACAGTTTCATGGCCAGCTTGAGTGACGTCTCAGGCTTTCTTCAGAGAATCACCAGGTCTGAGGGTTACCGTGTAACTGGCTCAAAATTCCTCCAACAACATGGTCCAATCATTGCCTTTGCGTCTTTCAAACCACTTGAAGCATGCAGTACCTGCAAGGACTTCCAACCAATGACATTTCTCAGCATCCTCCCGACCAGAGGCTTGGATAAGAAAACCTTTCAGGAAAATTTTTCCTTCCTTTGGATTCCCAGAGAATGGTGACATTTTGGCAAGCATAGACTGGACTCCTTTCACCATGGGTTTTTCTGCCCCTGTGTTGGGCTCTATGACAGATCCAGGTCTAACTAGTCAAACTTGCTGTTATCTTGCCCTTGACTCTTATTACTGTTACCTTCCTGTGACAAAGCTTCAAGGAGCTTTGCATCTAGGTAGGCAATTTTTTGAGAAAACACTTTATTGTCATCTCGCCAACAAGCCATAATTTTGACATCCTTTTCCTCTCTGTTTCTCAACGCCTCAACTTTATGATTGGCTCTGTCCTTTGCTTGTTGCAAACTTTCATTAAACCCTAACAGCAAGTTCCAGGATTCTCATGCATAAACTCAATTTCCTTGTGCTGGGGTTCCTTCTCTGGCAAAATAGTCAGAGTATAGTTCTTCAAAAGCTGCTTTCACTTCTACCAAAGATTCCTCAGGTGCTATCTTAGAGACCTCCAAACTTGCACAAGCCTCCTCAAGTGAACTGGTAGGAACTTCCTTCCTAACAGCAGCGGTTTCTACAAGAAGTACTCCAAATTTTGCTCTTTCAAATGATAATAAAGAAGACATGATAATTAAAAAGAAGTTTGAGGGAAAGCTTCAAAATTGACAATATATCTTTATTAAACTTTAGCTGTTTTTGCTTATATATCATTCAGGGCATATTTGGCTGAAAACCCCCTCTGGTTCCTGAATCAACCTATGATTCATATCATGTGGTTTATGACATTTGAGTCATTTAAACCTAGATCTTTACCTAAAAGATCACCAATATTTCTCAACCTATGAGAACCAACCTACAATAGAAAGAAGTCACCTGAATCCATTTATCCTAATGTACAAATTTAGCATGGAGCTTCCCCAGCTCCTGGCGCCAAAACCCTGTGGAATATACACATTCCAAAACTCAGCTATCAATGTTCCAACTGGGAACCAGCTGATTAAACCTGAATTCATAGACATCCTTGCCTTTATTTAGTTAACGTTACATTTAATGATGTTCTTGCGTTTCAAAAACCCGTTAAAACGCTTTGAAACTCAAACCAGGCGCCACTGCGGCGCCCAGCAATTTTCCCAGGTGGCACCTCTTGAATTAATTAGGCGGCGCAACATTGCTTCTAACCTAATGAATTTGCCAAAGCAGTGCTTTTAACCCACAATTTGGTGGTTTATTTTTGATTAACCTTAACCAACCTTCTTGACACAGTCAAGGCAATTTTCCAATATAATTAAATCCTAATTAATTATATTACAATGTATTTATTAATCAACCTTCCCAGTCAATTAAATTGTTTTTGAGACGCCCAGTCTCCAAGTTTGATTTGGCCAATCTTGCCTTAGTTCTTTTATTGAATATAGATACTAAGCTTTCAGGAATCTTTATCTGAAGGATTCCAGCCAAACTTATCTACATAAAACAAACAGCAAAAAACAACATCATATTTTGGAGAATTTATTTGGCTCAATACTTAACAGTGACTGTCATACAGTCACAGGGGGACAATGTTGTGAATGCTGCCATTCATCATGTTTTGATTTTGTCTTTGATAGGTTATTGTGAGGAAAAATCTCTCTTTTTTGCTTTTGTCCTCAGAAAGGAGTCTGGCTCTGAATTGGTAAATTCAATTGTTCAGTTTCATGATTATGCATAACTCACTTTCCCCACTCATGCTTGTGGCAAGTGATCCTACCGTCCATGTACTGTTTTGTGGTAAAGCTACACAGTATATATTACATTTCACTTTTATCAATAAAAATTAAGTTCTATTCACATTTTTGTCTTTGTGTCTTCACATACTTTGGTGTCTCTCTAGCCACGTCTAGCAGATATTATTCAATCAGGGCCACAAGGTAATTGCATAGCCTTCCCTGTCATTCTAACTAAGACTTAGTACAAATCTAATCCTAAGGTTAGGATTCCCCTTTGTGTGTCTGTGCTGCGCCTCAGAACACGACAATCACTGATTTCAGTTCAATAGAAAGTTCTTAGTTGGGACGCACATAGTTGAGGAAGGCTCTCTTTACGTCAATAAATATAGCTGCTCCCATGGAGACTAAAGTTTGTGCCTCCAAATAAAAGTTCTTGGAGAAATCCATTAGACTTTCTCCTTTCTTGATTTTTCCTTTGGTAAACTCCATTTTACAATAAAATAGAGCTTCCTTGCTACCAAACTCAGCATTAAGCACTCTGGATACGTTCTCATAAGTCCATCTTTGCTCAGGTAATCTGGGCATGATTATGGTCTGAGTCTCTGAGTCCAGAAAATTAAAGATTGCTGCATTTTATATAGTGTTGTCTGCTCTATACATTGAATTGTTGTAAAGCCGGAGGAACATATGAATGTTAGACTTTTTGTCAAACTAAGGGATATTTTTGGGCTTGAAGTTCTGTATCACAGTTGAGGTACTGAAGTTGTAACTTCTTCTGGGCGGGGGAGAAGATGTTCTCAAGTTTAAGGTGCAGTTTTGTGCTTCAAAAGCAATGTCTCTAGGGTTGATGTTGGTTCTAGAAGTAGAAGTGGCAGCTCCAGGCAAGAGAGTCTTGCTAATATCTAGAACAGGCTCAGTTACATAGAATTTTCTAGTATTGTAGCCTATGTTATCCTCATCACTCTCATAACTATGGAAAGAGCAGCAATCTTCAGTAATAGCCTGACTGTTACAAGAGAGGCACTAGGGCTTCTCCCTAAAGTGCCTTTAACTTCTGGTTCTAAATTTGAATGTTGGAGGCTTGCAGAGAGAAGTTGTTTCATCTGTTAGTGTATCAACTTAATGTCACTACATTGCAATTGTACTTCTTGTGATAATTCTTTAATAGTTGGTTAGCAGCATAAAATTCTCTACCATATTCTTGATTCTGACTTTCTCTCAGCCAAACTGCCTGCTTTTTCCTGTGAATAATGTTGACTATTGCTCAGTATTTACAGGTTTTTGTGATTTTCTTTGGTCTATGTGTGATTCTGGTCAATCAATTTTGTAAGCTTAGTAAACTCAGTGTAGAAGTGGCCACAGCCAGCAAGGGATTGGCCAAGGCCCTTGTCAATCTCATTCACTGTCCAGAGAGCTCCTCCATGTCCCTCTGTATTATGACTGTCTCTTCTCCATTCTGTACTGGGGAAGTTCTGTCCTTGATCATTCCTACAGAACGTGGAGCAACTTAATCTCCTTGCAGAGGTGACAGAAGGTTAATTTGGATCCTTTGACTTGGTGGGTAACTGTACAAAGCCAGCTACTATTAACCCCATTATGCTCAAGAATTTCTCCTATAATTGCAGCAACATAATTTTTCAGACTTTCCTTGATTTGAGTAGATCAAGCAGCTGTGTGGTTTTGATGACTCACTAAGCTGTTGATCCAATGACTCTTATTAGTCATGGGCCCTGATAGTTTGTCATAGAGACAATGGAGGAAAGCCTGATGGCTATTGATGAGGTTCCCTTGGTGAGAGATTAAAGACAACTGGTATCCTAAATAGATCCAGTTGTGGCATATTGCCAGGTGAGCAAAACTATGAAGGTATTCCTTTGCTTGCTTCATAGTCTTCATCTGAAGACAGAGCTGAATGGGAGTAATAACATTAAAGCTGTGGAATTTCTCTTTAACTTTTGTACAATAAGAAGGGAGTACTGTAAGCTTCTTGTGGGCCTCCCTATTCTGGTAGGCTCCCTGGTCCATACTTCCAATAGCTAACTCCATCTGTTGCTGGGTAGGCTCAGCGTTCCCATCCACTTCCAGCAGGGTGGAGACGTCCAGGTAGAGAATCAATTGGTCCTCAATTTATTATGGGCACTGGAGTGCTGCCATGTACTGACTGAATGTCACTGTGTTGTTTGGAAGGCCATTTCTTGTACCAGAAAGATAATTTATTTCCATAAAGAGACTGTTGGGATGATTCTATAAGTGATAAAAAGCTTGGAAAAGTTCATCTCCAAACCCTCCCAGGACCAAAGACAAGTCCTTGGCAGGGCAATGAACATTATCTGGATGCTGCATTTGACAGAGTATTTACTAAATGTTGTATTTTGGCTATGGTTGGTTTGTTGTTATTCCGCTTAGCTTAAGTACAACTTATTGATTTATCAAAGACTAAGTTGAGGTATTCTCTGACTTAGTAAATATAATAAAGTATAATAAATGGTAAAAATTGATTCTTTATTAATATAAACAAGGGAAGAGTTATATAGGGAGTTGGGATTAGTTATTAGCCACTGATCCTCTGATTGTATCTTCAATATTGGATCATATTGACATTCAGTGTCACAGCTCATACCAGAGTCTAACTGGACTCCCACAGGGGAGGCAGGCCGGGCCTGGAAGGCCATGTACACAATAGGCGCAATACGGACCAAGTAGTTGAGAGCAATGGCTAGGGGGCACCAACTCCCAGTATGGGGAACAACTTGATTGGCCAGCCCCAATACTGTGATGTAGACAAACCCCAACTTACTGAAGTCCTGGGCAGGAGGCGCATTGGGAAGGGGAGGAGCAGTTGGAATCTCCTTCATAGTAGGCGGCAGATCCAGATGGTGGGGGTGGAAGTACTCTAAGTCAAGAGCGCAGGGTGGTTTGACTGGAGCAGCAGTAGTGTAGCCGGGAGGATAATGATATGCAAGTTTGTATTGTGTTGTGGATTCATAAATAGATGCAAAGAGAATAATTAAATTTGAGCAAAAATAGACAATTCCTGTAATAAGATAATGATTTCTGAGCATAAACTTGCTTTATTAAGATGTCAATAGTAAGGAGGGCTTCTCCCCCTCACTACTTATACTTACTGGAGATTATGTGTCCTTTTGTGCCACCAGAAAACTGTTGCCATCATTTGAAGTTAAACTTACCATTTTCATTGGAATTTATGTACTTGGACAAGGGGGTGAGAGTTCATTGGTTGCTATAACATGAACTTTTCTTGAATTGCAGCATGCCAAGGCGCCACAGTTATTTATAGTTCCCGCAATTAATTGAGCGTTCAATTGTGCAATCAAACAATTGCACTCCTGATGACTAATTTACAAATAGTTGAGAGGCCCAAATTTATTAATTGAATTAAATCCAGGGATTTTAGGCTTGTGTGCCTCTTTAATTGCGGGCCAAATGTTAGTCAAAAGATAGGTTTTCTGGCTCTGGGGAATACTTGGCAGTGTATCAAGCTGTGGGGGTTTTGCCTCTAGGATGACCAGCTAATTTTCCAGGGCTTTCTGGGCCCTGACATCATCCCCCACTATAGTTGAGCTTGCAGAGCACGGCTCTTAATTCCAAGATTTGTATTCCTTCAACAGAGTAGCGGTGTTTTCAAGGTTAGATTCTGGTTCCCAAGTATTCTCTTTATTGGGGTACCCTTTCCATTTGATCAGGAAGTGGATTTTTGGTATTGGAGTTTGTGTCCCAGGATAACTTTGACCTTGTGTTCTGTGAAGCTTCCTACTTTGATGGGTGGAGGAGCTGTTCTCACTATCTGGTGTGGGAGAGAAGGTCCTTTTTTCTTTGATAACAGGGAGCAGTGGAATATGTTGTGAATCTTCCTTACGGGGGCAGTTCTAGTCAGTAGGCTACAGTACCAATGTGTTATAAGACCTTGTAAGGACCTGCTTGTTGGGGGGCTCAAGCTAGCTCAAGGGGAGGTAGTCTTGATGTTCTTTGTGCTGAGGTAAACAAGGTCTCTTACTTTGATTGGGGGACCAGGGCTTTGTTTCTTGTTGGCAAAGTCCTTGTATAATTGTATCCTTGTACTGCTCTTCTCGGGTTCTGGGCACATTATTCTTGGCACATGTGGATGTTGCTGACCCAGTCTTGTCCTTTGAGGTTGTTGGCTTTCTCTGTGGGGGAGCGTCCCATGTGGGGTTGAATCTGTAGTTGGCTTTGAAGGGGGACATACATGTGGAGCTGTGGTATTGGTTGTTGTACACAAACTGAGCCATTGGTAGGTGTATTATCCAATTGTTCTGTTTCAAGTTAAAGTAGCATTGTAGGTACTGTTTGAGGACCTGGTTTACTCTCTTGGTCTGTCTGTTGCTCTGGGGGTGATATGCAGTAGATAACAGTCTTTTTATTCCCAAGTCCTTTAGTATTTGGGCCCAAAACTTGGAGGTGAATTGTGGCCTCTGTCTGAGACCACTTCTTGTGGGAGTCCGTGATTTATGAATACTTAGTTCTGGAATAGGGTGGCAGCTTCTTTTGCTGTTACTTTGGTTGTTGTTGGGATGAAGTGAGCCATGTTGGTGAAACAATTGACAATTACAAGGATGGCATTGAATCCTTTTGAATTAGGTAGCTCCACAATATAGTCCATGGATACTGACTTCCAAGGGCCTTCTGCAATCTTAAGGGGTTGTAATAATCTTTCTGGCTTTCCTTGTTTATGCTTGGTACATCCAAATGTCTTGCAGCCACTGAGGTATCCTTCAATTTCTGGCTTTATCCTTGGCCACAGGTGAGTTCTCTGGATCCCTTTGAGAGCCTTTGTATGCCTGGGGTGTCCTGACATGATGGAGTTGTGGTATTCCTTCAGTATCTCTAATTGCAGTGGGCCTTCTGGTATGTAGGTGCACCTGTGTAGCTGCAGGGTGTTTCTATGTAAGGAGTACCCTGTTTGGTAGTATTGACTGTTGATATCTTTCTTTAAGTCTTCCATGATGAAGATGCAGTGTTGGTCTACGGTCTGAGTTAGTTTGATTTCTTCTCTTCTTTTGGCTAGTCCCAGAAATAGGAGCATTAGCTCAATCATGTTTGGTGACAGCAAGGATTTAGTGTTGAATTCCTCAATCTCTTTGGCGCTAGGGAAAAGGTCTGCTCTTTGGCTTAGGGCATAAGGTACTATGTTGATCTTGCCAGGTTTGTAGCTGATTAATAAGTTGTAGTCTGCTAGGAATAGGGCCCATCTAGCTTGACACTGATTCAATTGTTGCGGTTTAAAGAAGTATATCAGGTTCTTGTGGTTGGTCATGATTCTCACTGGGTGATTGGCGTCACACAAGTATCTTTTCCAATGTTTCAAGGACTGGATGATAGCAAGCATCTCTTTATTGTAAATGGGGTAGTTCAACTCAGGCAGAGCAAACTTCCTCAAGTAGTAAGCTACAGGGTGCATCTTACTATCATGCCTCTCCTGAAGCAAAACCCCACCCAATGCAAAATCAGAGGCTTCTGCTTCCACAATTAAAGGCTTATTGTAAACTGACATTACCATGACAGGGGCGGAAACAAAGGCGTTTTTTAGCAACATAAAGGTGGATTTGGCAATGTCATCCCACAAAAAGGGGTGTTTCTCAGAGTTAAGGCAGGTCAAGGGCAAGCAGATTGCAGAAAAATTTTGGACAAATTCCTGGCAGAAGTTTGCCAGGCCCAGAAAGCTTCTGACCTCCTTGTGGTTCTTAGGTTCAGGCCAAGACGCCACAGCCTCTATTTTGTCAGGTGTCATTGAAAAACCTCCTTTCAGTATATTGTACCCCAGGAACTCTACTTCCTCTTGGAAGAGCTCAAATTTCTGGAGTTTAACAAAGATTCTGTGTTCCTTGAAGCTTTGTAGGATAGCTTGAAGGTGTTTGACATGTTCTTTGGGGGTGCAACTGTAGATGAGGATGCCATCTAAGTAGGCTACACAACACTAATTCTTGAGCCCTCCCAAGACCATGTCCACCATAATTTGAAAGGTGCTTGGCGTGTTGCACAACCCAAACAACATAACCAAGTATTTGTAGAGGCCTTGTCTAGTCTTGAAAGCGGTCTTCCATTTGTTGCCAGGCCTGATCCTGATCTGGTTAAAGGCATCTCTCAAATCAACCTTTAGAAGAAGTTGGCTCCTGAAAGCTGGTCTGAGAGGTCTTTAGCATTAGGTACAGGGTATTGGTTCTTTACAGTGATGCTGTTTAGTTCCTGGTAATTAACACAAGGACGTAGGTTGCCGCCCTTCTTTTTAACAAACAGTAAGGGGGATGAACAAGGGGATTTAGAGACACATATATATCCTTTCTTCAACATCTTGTCCAAGTACTCTTTTAGGGCGGCTTGTTCCTTCATATTACAACTGTAGACAGGTCTATACTTAGGGTGAGTTTCAGGGAGGAGGTCAATAGCGTGGTCAAACTGTCTGTGTTTAGGCAAGGTGGTGGCTTTTTCTTCTGAGAAGACAGACTCCCAAGGCTTCAAACATTTTGGGATCTTGGTTTTGCAGGATTCCATGGTGATGTTTTTTAGCTCAGGGGTCTGCTGAGGGTTCAAGCAGGGAACCTATAAGGTTTGGCTCTCATGGGTGAAAGTCATATGGTGGTTCTTATAATTTAAGTTTACTTGGTGATCAACCCACCATTCAAAACCTATCACTACAGGTTTGGGGAGCTTCTCCATGACGTAGAATCTGGTGGGCAGGTATCTCCCATTTAGCTTCAGGGGGACAAACTCTTTGCATTTGTGGGAAAAGTCTGTTATCTTGTTACCCAAGGTTACCAGTCTAGAGTTTCACTGGATTGGTACACCCAGTTTCTCAGCTAGACTATGTTCCATGTAATTAAGGGTTGTCCCACTGTCTAGGAGGGCTACAGTGTTCACCTCCTGGTCATGATAACATAAAGTAGTGTCAATGATAGAATGAGACTGGAAAGTGTTGCTTATTGCTGAGATGGTGGCTCCTTGGGTTCCATTAGAGCAGCTAGTGCAAACCTTAGATAAGTGGCCACTCTGGTGGCAATAGAAGCATAGCCTGCTTCTGACGTGGTGTTGGTCATCTTCAGGGGTCATGTTCAAACAGGGCCTACTTGCACCAGGGGTTTGGATATTCCAGGGTTGACCAGTGTAATACCTTTGTGGTTGGCTGAAGTCCATGCCTCTGTCAATAGCCAGGAGCTTGTCTTTGGGGAGGTTGCATTGGTGGTGTCTCATTAGGCTGGCGTGGTGCAGGTTCAAGCCGTTTCTGAAATGCAGACCTGATATATCATCAGGAATCTTGGCAACCTCTGCCAGGCGTAGGAATCATTATATGTAGGTCTCCAGGTTGTCCCTTCCTTGGGTCAGGCAGATAAGCCCCATGTAGGCTTGGATCTTGGCCCTAGCAGGGGTGGTTGCAGAGTTCATTCTCTCCAGGAATTAGTTGTAGGAGAGTATAAGGTATGGGTCTTCCTCAAGGCTGGTCAGGAAGGTTTCTCTGGTATCATCCTTCAGTTGGGCAACCACCATCATAACCTTCTGAGTGTCATCTCTGAAGCTCTCAGGGTGGGCATGGAACAAGGCGTTTATCATGATCATTCCTTTTCTGAAGCCAGCCAAATCCATTTTTGGAAGGTCAGGAAAGGTTGTGAGGCCAGCAGTATTCTGGTTTGAGGTGAAAATGGTCACAGTCTGGACCTGGGATGGCTTGGCAACAATTTCTTCTTAGCATTTGGTTTTTTCTTGTTTCTTGGTCAAATACTGTCTTAGGTAGTAAGCTGAGGTCAAAAATAAAAGCATAAAAGATGCCCCTATAATCAAAAAAATAGGGGCCCAGGGTTACTAGTTTAGATATGGTTGACATACTATCACAGCCCATACCAGATTCCAAGTAGACTCCCATAGGGGAGGCAGGTTAGGCCTAGAAGGCCATGTACACAATAGGCGCAATACATACCAGGTAGTTGAGAGCAGTGGCTAGGGGTGCCAACTTCCAGTATAGGGCACAACTTGGTTGGTCAGCCCCAATAATATGATGTATATGAACCCCAACTTACTGAATTCCTGGGCAGGAGTCACGTTGGGAAGGGGAGGAGCAGTAGGAATCTCCTTCATAGTAGGCAGCAGATCCAGATGGTGGGAGTGGAAGTACTCCAAGTGAAAAACCCAGGGTGTTTTGACTGGAGCAGCAGTAGTGTAGCCAGGAGGATAAGGATATGCAAGTTTGTATTGTGTTGTGGATTCACAAATAGATGCAAAGAGAATAATTAAATTTGAGCAAAAATAGACAATTCCTGTAATAAGATAATAATTTCTGGGCATAAACTTTCTTTATTAAGATGTCAACAGTGAGGAGGGCTTCTTCCCCTCACTACTTATACTTACTGGAGATCATGTGGCCTTTTGTGCCACCAGAAAACTGTTGCCATCATTTACAGTTAAACTTACAATTCTCACTGGAATTTGCATACTTGGGCAAGGGGGTGAGAGCTCATTGGTTGCTATAACATGAACTTTTCTTGAATTGCAGCATGCCAAGGCACCACAGTTATTTATAGTTCCTGCAATTAATTGAGCGCCCAATTGTGCAATCAAACAATTGCACTCCTGATGTGCCATTTCCCAATAGTTGAGAGGCCCAAATTTGTTAATAGAATTGAATCCAGGGATTTTAGGCTTGTGTGCCTCTTTAATTGCGGGCCACTTGTTAGTCAAAAGATAGGTTTCTGGCTCTAGGAAATACTTGGTAGGGGTTCCTTAAGCTGTGGGGGTTTTGCCTCTAGGATGGCCAGCTGATTGTCCAGGGCTTTCTGGGCCCTGAAATTCAGCCCATTATTCTCTGTAATTTTTTGATGGGCTAAGTAACTCTCTAAGTTTTATGACCTGTTGATCTATTGAACTAGTCATTCATCCAAGCAACAGGTCTATTTGGAGCATTTTAGTAGATCCTAACTAATAGCAAGCTTCAATGATTTCAGTAATGGCTAGTTTACACTAACTACTTTACAACAATGTTGGTGGAGACAGTATATCCTGTGAGTAATTCCTGACTTTCTTCATATCTTTCCCGCCAGTGGGGAGTGCTATTTGCTGGGCTCTTTTCTTTGGAGGAATTTTCCTTTAAAAAGTGTAGGTGTAGATAGCCTACCTGTGCTATCACTGTCAATTATATACTTCTTGGAAGTATATGAAACAAAAATGGAAATTAAGAAGAAAATGATACTTTAATGATATAAATTTAGAGGATTGTATGGGATCATGAGAAGCCACATACTGTCTATCAAGAACCCATCTACTTGGAATCATACACCTGAGCAAATTTATAATTTCTAAAGTATTAAGTCCTGTAACTAGTAATTCTACAGGTAGGGATACCATGCCCATATGGAAGAGTTCACCAGATATGCAGTAACAACCCAAGAGAGGATTAAAACGGCCCAGAAAGAAAAAGGTTCCCAGATAAGACAACAAGAAGGCAGAAGCAAGAGGATGGAATAAGGTTGGGGCTAGTGATTTGGGTACCGCCTGGTAGGATTGAGTTTTCTCTTCCAAAGGTAGATTTTCTGATAGAGGAGAGGCTGTATACCATACACCTGGAATTGCACAATGCCAGGAGTGATAATAATCAAGTGGTGAGGAAGAACTGGAACTGGATCTAGTTTTCAAAGACATGCTGGCCCAATTAACCTGCAGCAGGAGTAATCAGACAACCTACTTATACCCAAGGTGCTCTCCTAGGGTAAACTTGGGCAACTTTATAGTATTTTGGATAGTTTGGTAGTAAGAAGAATTCATGTAGGTTTGGGCTTATGACTTTATTGATTTAATAAGTAATATGGTTAAATTCCCATGAATTATATAGCATTTATAAATTTAGGAATTGCTGTTAGGATGAGGGCAGTTTGAAGAGGGGGGACCTCATGGTCAGGAGAAAAAACTCTGGTTAACATAATAATTATTTTTAAAATTAATTATGATACCAGTTACCCCTTTGATATTCCCCAATTGCCCTTCCAGCAGATTAAGGAACTCAGCAACTGGCCCCAAAGGTGCTGGGGCTAGCGCCAGGGGCAACCGCAAGCCAGACAAAGGACGTAGGAACAGACAACACAGAACTGAAATTGCTGCTTTTAATTAACATTTGAAACTGTTGAAATACAGTTTGAATTCAAAATCAGCACCTCTGATTATCTGGAGGCTGATATTCCAGGTAACAGCTGGTTAAAACTTGAATTCAATTCACTAATATCCACTAAATGACTGTATAATTCAAAATTAGACCTGGGGTTGATTCCTGTCTTGGAAGCCACTGGGTGATTCAATTCATCCAAAATTGACTTTACAGATAATAATGGGCAAATAATAACCACTAATATTTCTATTTTAGATGAACTGATAGCACTAGAGAAAGGAGGGGATTCCATTTCATCCACAATTAAACTATTGTTTTCAGGAATAAATGCTAGAGGATTCCTGACACTGTCCATGTATGTCATGGTATTCATGGGGCTTATTTTTGTATTGTTCTATTTAGGACACAAAATTTTTAATCCCCTATAAGATGGGTAGCTGATATTAGTTTCACCAACGTAATGATTAATTGGAGAATTACTTGGGGGATTACTTTACCAAGAGGGAGTAATTTTGGATTTTTCAACATTTTCTTTAGTTTTTCTAACATTTCAGATTGAACAATTGGCCTTAGAACCAAATGAAGCCCAATATGGGTATCATGGATCCACTCATTAGGGAGCCTTTCTCCAATTAAATGGATAAAAGCTCCCAAGTTAAACTTAACCAGAGTGAACCCTACTGGGATTCCTATCATTAGCATATGTAAAAGGTGACTTAGTAAGCAAAATCTTCCCAGAAAGGGAGTAAAGTGGTTTAACAAGTAGTAGATGCTGGTGTATCCCAACATCAACCAGGGGGCCTTGGGATGTATAATTGGATGGAATTGAGCAGTTTCAACATGGGAGGCATGACAGTGGTATGGACCAAAACAATACCAAATGAATTCTTCAGTTTTATCAGTAGGAGTTGGTTCAGGGGTTTTGAAGTTCACATTTGCCTATCCATAACTAATTAACACACAGAAAGCCCATACAAGAAGAATGAGCTTCATGTTGCTGTAGAGGGGACCTAATTTATCTACTAATCAATTTTTAGGAGTTGAAAATATAGATTTATTGGATTGTAGACAGGAATAAAATTGTTGAAGCAAATTGCTCAGGAGGGGAAGCTCAGCTTAAATACTGAGTGAAAGGTGATGATAGTCAGAGTGGTTACCAGAGTTTGCTGCAAAAGCTGATGGTGAAGTAGTGCCTTGTAGGAGTGCAGCAATCTGCAGACTGAATAGCAGGAAAAAGTAAGGTTTGGATGTGCTTGCAGGTTGCAGTTGGCCTGGTGGCTATGTGTTGAGGGAAATTTATCACTGGGATGTGAGTTATTTCTTTGGATTAGGTGATCTGTGGGTTCTGGTTGGCTGTTTAGGACGGCAGGAGGTGCAGTGAAGTTGGGTGTGATTTACCTGAAGTTTTGATTGGCTGCATTAAACACTGGAGTATTTTTTGGACTCATTAATTGAATGATAATTTATATTATTCATGTTTTTATTGTTGTTGTTGTCTGAACCCAGGTTTGATTGATTTAAAGTAGAGTTTATATGGTTTGAGAAGCTTTCATTTATGTTTTTGTTTTTGCATTCAAAATTCAAATTGAAGTGCATATTAACTATACATTCATTTTTTGAATTTGAACGCAGTTTTGACAGTCCATCACCTACAATTTTTTCTCTTAATTCCGGATCTAATTCTGCATTAATAAATGCAGAAATAATTTCATGTTTGTTTGAAACTTTAGTTACAGTTTTAAAATCCTTTTGTGTAAAAGAATAGGAATTCTTTACAATGGGGAATGTAATTCCTATAGAAGGTCTGTAAAACATGTGGTTTCAGGGATTTTTGTAGAACACCTTCATGATCAACTTAATTAAAAAAATGCTAATAAATATTTTTTATTTTCTTATCTTCTTATGCATCCTCTACAGTTGCTCCTTTGACAGGGGAGGCTTCACAAGTCCTCTCAATTACAGGTTGCTGGTCATCTTTTGTTGGTTTTTATTTTTCTTATTTATTAATTTCTCAAACATCTCTGGACCCTTTACTCATGCCTCTGCTGTTGCAAACCCATGTGGCTTGAACTGCAGGTCTGCAAGGAAACCTTTCTGAATGTTTAGGAGCCTGGCTGCAAGTTTTTCTGTTGTATTATGTATCTTGCTTTTTAACACCTTCACTGTAAGTTTGTTTAGCTTTTCACATTCTAAAGCCACCTCCTTAAGCTTTTTATTTACCTTTTGATTAAACTCCTTAATCTTGGCTACTGCCACATTCAACTAATTTATTAATGCTTCCAATTTCACCATGTTCATCTTGTACTCCATTCATCCCCTTTATACCAATAAAAACTATCCCTAAAAATACATTTATACTTTTGGGTTTAATAAGAATGAATAAATATACAGTAGTTTTAAAAGCTATGGCAACAAGAAAAAATAATTCAAATTTAAACAAAATGAACTCAGATTTAAACAAAATTAAAAATAAATGAATTTATATTAATTCACAATAGATTTGGGTTCATTTCAATTTTGTTTAAATCTGAGCTCATATTAATTAAATCTGAATTATTTTTGCTTGTTGCCATAGCTTTTAAAACTACTGTATCATTAGCTATAATTATTTAATGTTTATTAACTCTAAGTACATAATAGTAAATTTATATTGGTATTATTTATATTATTTGTACATATCAACCCACTTTTGGTATTTTAAATGACATGCTTTGTCCCATCACAAAATATTTTTTTCTTATATTACTATACTAATTATGTTCTGGAATATAATTTTATTTAAAATTTTATTCACTTTAAGAGGCTGTATGTAAAACATGTATTTCAGAACAGATATATGTGATGATGGAGATTATTTGTTTATCGGATAAGTTGTGTGCACATTTTATGTATTATATTGATTAGGAGCAACTTTAGGGGAAGCTTCAGATATGGAATTAAGAAAAAAGAGAAGTGTATTTTATTGGATAATACTTTAGACTTATATAGACTTGGCTGTGGAAGAGAATGTGTTGGATTGAACCTAGGGGTTGGTCATGTATGGGATGGGTTTGAGCTACTGGATACTTGGACAGTCATGTGATATTGCTTGGATGAAATTCATGGTATGTCAAACTGTATATTGGAAGGGCATCAAATCAGGTGATGACTGGATGTTAATTAGGTTGATGTTATCCAGAATACTTGTACATCCAGATCCTCAACACACAAACCTTAAGGGGGTACTCTGGTAAATCAGGAGGGGGCTTTGTCTTAACGGCTGCTGCCTGATGCTCCTGGAGTTGTTTGCTAGTTAGTACCAGCCTGGTCAAGTGTTCTCCTTTGCTAAGGCAAAGCCAGGTTCTGTGGTATTTCTTGACAACAGGGGTTTTGGCACCTTGTGATTTCACTAGATAGGTGTTTTGGTCTGGTCTGTATTTGATGATTCTTCCTGGTCCTCTATGTACTGAGTCTAGCTTCTTTCTGTTCCCTGCTAGGACCCAGATGGGGGAGTTGATGGGAAGTGGTTCCTCTGTAGAGGTTACTTTTGTGTTTTGAGCCTTTTTATTTCTGCTATTTTGGCTTTGAGGCGTATGTGTCATAGAGTTGGTACTTGTTCTACTGTGGGAGGTTTCCCCAGGGGGATCTTTACAGATGGTTGCTTGTTGCGGGTGACTATCTCTGGTTTGTATCTGTAGGTTAGCTCAAACAGTGAGTATCCTGTCCCTTGATTGATAAAAACTTGGGATACTAGTAATTCATGTTTCTCGTATAGTGGCCATGTGTCTTTGGATTTACCATCCATTATTTTCTCTAGGGTCCTGATAAGGCTGCTGTTTAGGCGTTCAACTCTGTTGTTGGCCTGTGGCCTGTAGGGCGGGGTTGTGGAATGTTTAATGTTTTTGGATTTTAAGTTGTTGTTTACTATGTGACCTGATAACTCTGTTGCTCCATTAGTTATGATGTAGTCTGGAGTGCTGTAGTCAGCTATGATTGCATTGTTAATGAATTGGTTTATGGTTTCTGCTTTGTGGTCTTTTGTTGCCCAGCAGATGGACCAGTGTGTAGCAAAGTCAATGGCTACAATAAGGAAATGTTGGTTTGTTTTTGTTTCTGGGAAAGGGCCCACTACGTCTAGCCCCCAAACTTTGAATGGTTCAGGATCTGGTACTGGGTTAGCTGTTGGCTGGGGAGCCTTTGTGCTGGTGTATTTCTTGCACACAGTGCACTTTTTTGGACCATCAATTATATCTTGTTTGAGATTGGGCCACCATACTATCTCTTTTAATGTGAGGTATAGGTTGTTAGCCTTTGTATGTCCTAGTAGGCAGTGATGTCTTAATATGGTGCCAACTCTTTGTGCAAGTGGGATGTAAGGGACATGTTTGTT